>PVLD010016555.1:22522-44687 GCA_004027595.1 Dinomys branickii | reverse complement strand
CCATACATCTACAATTCGAAGATATCAATGGATAAAGCAACAACTACTGTTGAGACCATATCACCTTGTCTATAGATTAGTTGTGATTGTACTATTTTCTATGATAATGGGTGTCTGTTTGTCAATATGTTTTTGTACTTTTATGTTTCTAAAATAAAAAAAAAAAGAATATGTACATAAAATAATTATAAGATAACCGGAGCCAAGTGTTAGAAAAATCTGTTTGCATTTTACACTTGCTCATTTTTATCTATTTGTCTACTTTTAAAATTAGTCTTACAAAATTGAATATGTCTTACTTAGTTTTCTTGTTGCTGAGACAAAATACCTCACTCCCAAAGTTAAAGGAGGCAAGGTTTATCTAGCTCTCAGTTTGTAGATGTTTTAGTCCATGATTGGCTGGCTCCAAGGCAGGATGGCTTGACCGAGGAACAACTGCTAATGTTGGAAGTCAGCAAAATCAACAAGAGGGGTAGACAAAACCCTTTCTGTTCTTATACTGTACGCAGGCAATCATCTGGAGGATTGGTGTAGCACTCACACCCTTAATTCTAGCCAGAACTATGCCAAACCAATCAATGGACTGATGTACTAATCCACATCTCAGCACCACACACTCTAGGTTGAACCACCTCTGAAAAAGCCCTGCGACAGCATGAGGCTTTCAGGGTCATCTAGACACAAACCATAACAATATCCAATGTAACACACCTCATAAATGTCTACAATACTTCCAAATGTTCACCTTTCGCCATCTTAGCTCCCTAGAGAAACAACTTTTCAAAAGTTATCAGCATTTTTATTTCCTTTTAAAGTATGTATGTTGTATTTTTCCATGCTTCTAACAAGAAACCTAAAATGTAGTGGTGCTTCTTGTTTTTATCCCTTCACCATGCACCTAAGAATTTGGTCAAGGTCAGCACAGATTAGTAAGTTCATTCTTCTTATAGCTGCATGTGGTTAGCCATAAACATATATGATCACCTTTTCCAATAGCACTTCCTAGGTGGGGATTTAGGAACAACATACAAGGCCCCCAGGAGCTTCACTGCTCCTTCCTCTCTGAGCACATGGGTGAGTATCTTGGAAGAAAATTTCTGCTCCTGACATTAAGGGGTCAAAAATTATGAGCATTTTTAATTGCAATGTATATTGCCATATTATATTAATTTAGATTTCTCTGCTAACAATGTTCATATTTTATAACCCATCAATAACATATTTAACAGCTGTCAGTGAAACAAATGCATACAACATGAAACAAAGAATATAAAGGAAAGATACAGAAGGAAATAATTCTTTGTCTTGTGTGCCATCATATATCCAGTACCTAGAAACATATCATGAAGACAATAAATGTTCAATAAATATTTGCTAGATAACTAAATGAATAATAAATTTTCTACCTTGCCTCTGTATCATTTAGTATCTGAAAGTCACACAGTACGTTGATCTTCAGTTTATGTACATTTTCAAAATCTTTTGGTAGCATCCAAAGAATTTGTATTTGCTATTACTCCCTCTTTCTAGTGCTTCTGATTTCATAGTATATTCTCATGATAAGCTGGAAGGTGTTCTGAATCATGAGGTATTAAACTATGGTGATCATTATTTTATTTTATTTTTTACTTATTTCATTTGTAAAATTTTTATTTTTCATTAGTTCACATTTGCGGTATGTACTGATTACATTATTTGGGGGAAGCTGGTACATGTGCATGATATATCTCAGTTATTTTTCAATATCTTCCCTTATATTTCCTCCCTCCTTCCGTATCTTAATCTCATTTGAAAAGAATTATTTCCCTGTTTCCTATTAGCTGCCTTTTAATTTGCTTCTTCTTTATGTTTTGAGTTTCTTATATAAGAGAAACCATGCAATATTTAAACTTGTGTGGCTAATTAATTTCACTTACCATTATGGTCTCAAGGTGTGTTCATTTCCCTACAAATGCCTCACAATTATCCTTCTCTATTGCAGTATATTATTCCATTGCATGGAAATAGTAGGTTTTCTTTATTCATTCATCTATTGGTGGACATATGGGCTGCTTCTAAGATTTAGCTATTATGAATTGTTCTTCTACAAACATGGGTCTATGTGTGTCACTGTAATACTGACGTCTTTAACACTTTTGGGAAAGTACCTAGAAGGGAATAGCTGAGTTGAATGATCAGAAGTTAAAATATGTCAAGAATAATGTTAATGAACTGTGTTTTATTTTATTCTAGCTAGCTAAAATTTGCTCATCCACACATCTTATTTCTCGGGCTACACTGATAAAACACTACCTTGCCTTCCTTCATTTCTTCATCACTCTGTTCCCTCTCTCCTGCTCTTTTGTCTCTGTTAGCCACTGCGTTATTTACCTAGGTCAATTATATACTTTAACATAGTATGAAGAGAAGGAAAATGTAGGTAAACTCTACATTTTTACATCAGAAATTCCCCAGAACTCTTCACAGAAGAGCAAACACAGGATCTAGACCTCAGCTATAGAAAATGAAGGTTATTGTTAAATGACTTTGACGATACTTTTCAGACACAAAAAAGGGAGAAATGATTGGAAGACTTGAATTCTGTGTAGGCTTAATGTCTATAAAAAGAAACCCCACCTACTCTTTGATTCCATTTATATCAAGTTCCAGAAAAGGCAAGCTAATGTCTAGGGACAGAAAGCAGGTCACTGGGTGTTCCGGGGAAGGCAGGCTGAAAGGCACAGGTGGAGGCAGGAGGAAGGTTCTGGGGGATGGGAGCATGTGCCAACTCGACTGTACTAAAGGCTTCATGGCTGTATATATGCACTTCATTCATGTGCAGTATATTTTCTGTTACTTGTTCCTCAATAAGACTGTTTGAAAAAAATAAAACGGGCCATCTGGAATAAGGAGGGCGGTGCTGGACCAGATCAAGGAGCTCTCAGGTGAAGTTCAGCCCTCCCCTGCAGTGGCCTTTCCATTTTTAGCTCATAATACGTCCAGCTGGGCAGTGATTTCACACCTTCTCCTGTCTGCCCTCAGAAGACTTCAAAGTCCCTGAGGAGAAAGCCCCACCTCGCCTTGTGAGCCCCATCAACTGCTGCTCTCTCACCTGCTCATTGTCCATGCCTCCCTAACTTTCTAGAAGCCTACCGTCTGTTTAAGCACAATAGGCTGTGCTTCCCCGCTCCCTCATCCTATGACAGTCTTCTTGCAGGCTCCTGTCACTCTTGGGCCCTCCCATTTTCAGAACAGGCTCACCTAGCATTTCTGCTGTGAGCCTTGTCCCGGCTACCTATCTCTAGGTCCTTTCTTTGGAAGTGCCTACCTAGAAGGACAAAGCTTGGTGCTGCTGCTGGTCACTGAAGGGAAGGGTTTGGCCATGACTGAAACACCTTTCAAAGAGAGAAGAGCTGAAAGAAGAAAGGAGATACAACACTGACTTTCGGGTTTGCTGTGCATGAGATCTACCTCTTGGACATTTCCATTTTGTTTACAAGTGAATTCTGCAGAATGGGTAGGTTTTGTCTTTGCCCATTTGACTTGGGGATTTGTCCCACTCAAAATTGAAGGAATGCAGGACAAGAGTCAAGTGAAAGATCAAGTGAGGGAATGAATAGTAGAGTTTCTGGGTTCACTATCCTCACCTTTGGCAGCTTTAACTAGGTAACCCCTATGAAAATATATCTTTGAAAAACACATCTGTAAGGAGTCAGCCAGCTACTAGCAAGATGTCCTGATTTGATTACATGTCCAATATTCTTATCCAACCTATAGTGCTGATTATTTGTGCAATCTTAGGTGACTTAGTGGTTTTCATGCCAGAATTTTCACAAGATACTCTTGTCTAAATCTTACTCTCTTTGTTTGTGAATTAGGTTCAATATTCCTCCACCTTAGGTTTACAGTAGTTAGTTTTAATCTGAGGGGTACAGTTTCTGGGTAGGGTTGAAGGTGAGGGTCCAGATTAATTCTTAAGACTTTCAAGTCATATTGGTGTTCCCCTATGAAAGGCTACATCAACAAATATGGCTTGTGTTATGTCCTCAATTCTTCTGGACAGTGTGGGAGGCAGACAGGATTTAGGGGTCATTAATGCAGTCCTCAGCAGTTTCAGAGATGTCACCAGCCAAGAGTTTCAACATGTAAATGCTGCTTTCATTATTATTGGACTTAGCTGTATTTTTCACATAGATATATGGGTAGATATCTCTTAACACTGAAAATACTCCTCTATTACAATGAAGTTATGTCCTGATAATCTCAAAATAAGTTGACAGTGTAAGTCTAAGTGACATTCCTAACTTACCAAGCACCACAATTTAGCCTAGGCCACCTGAAATATGCCCAAAACACTTACCTAAGGACGTAGTTGGGCAAAAGTCATGCAACACAAAGCTATTTTAAAAAAGACATTGAACATTTTATGTAATTTATTGTACACCCGTATCTGAAAATTTCTCATAGCATAAGATACCAAAGAGTACTGATTGTCACCCTTGCAGCCGCATGGCTGAGTGGGAGCTGAGGTTCACTGCCACTGCCCACCATTGCCTCTGAGAGTATCAAAGGGCATATGGACTGCTTTCAAAAGACCTAACGCAAAATTTGACGTTTGACTTCTACTGAATGCACATCCCTTTCACGCTATCTTCATCTTGAAAACTCTTAAGTCAGACCATGTAAGTTGAGGAAGATCTGTATTATGCTGACAAGCGTAGGATCGCACGATGGCTTTATTTAACAAATGACTTGCAACTATATGAATGAAAACAGAAAAGGAAATTAAAATTCCACTTTTACTCTTTCAGCTATTAGTAATAGGGGACAGATTTTTATAAAATTAAAAATAAAAAAGCTGTTACCTAAGAATTGGTGGAGATTTTCCTACTTCTACTTTCTTTGTATCTTCCCTCCTAAATGTAATCTTCAAAAGCCGGTCCAATTATTGAATGTTTCCTCAGAACATGTATGTTACAGAATAGTTTTCATAGATTGGTGCTATATTTATATTTCTTCTTTCTCAATGTTGCCTTAGTGGATAGTTGGGAGATTCCAGTTGTCTATGCGTGCTTGGACAGGTGAGCCACAGAAACTTTCCTGTGTGTGTTCTCATACTTATGAAATATGTTTGCAAATTATGCCATCAGGAAGAGGCAGTTTCCCATGGCTTAAAGTTAGAAGCACTTCTCGTCATGGTTCTGAGGATGGCTGACATATTTTGGGACATCTTAGAGCTCTGTGCAAATTCTTGTACTACCATATTTGCTTATTATTATGTCCTTTATGAGGGCTCTAGAGACTAGATTTCTGGATTCAAGTCCTGCTCTCTGTAGTTTTCAATATTATCACACATATAGTGGGCATAATAGGAAGAACTCTCCTGGAATTGCTGGGGAGCACCTACATGGTATATCTAAGTGTTGGCCACTGGTTAATATATTAATACAGGGTAAACATCATCATTACTTTAACATGTTTTGAATAGAATCTGAAATGTATATACTTTGCTATTTGTCCTCTCTCTTAGCCATATATTGTGAACATGGCCTCACATCAACAACAAATTGCATATCTGAACTCAGAAGGAATGAGTGGGCTTTGGCCTCCTCACTGTCCTGGATTGTCATTCTCTCATAGAGAAGGGTAACACCAGCCTCATTTAATGTCCATTCCCAGCACCAGGCACAGTGCCTGGCTCTGAATAAGCAATTCTATAAATGATTATTCACTGCTAAACTGACTTGAGACTGGACACGTCATAGAGTCAAGATAGCAAAAGTTTTGGAAAGCATGGGTGATATAAATGCAGAGGCATGAGCTCAGTGGTTTATGTTTCCCTCTTAGAAAACACAACTTGCAAAGAAATATCTGAATTGTGCAATGGAATAGCACTCAGTACTATGTTGGGTGGGCACTTTGCAAAATACTCATACTTTTCAGATATAGACTTTCTCATTATTTAGGCAGAGAGAACATTAAATGTAAGTTAAATAGTAGACAGGCAGTGAGTAAACAGACAGTAAATAGGTAGATGCACAGATGTGTGTGTGTGGGGGGTGTCTGTGTGTCTATGCATCTGTGCATGTCTGTGTCTATATATACATGAAGAACTAGTCTCTAGCCTGCATTTCTATCGTCCATGGTTCATGTGAGGCTTAGTCGACTCCAATACTCACAATATAATTGTAGCACTCAATTGAAGTGCATGCATTTTGGGTTTGAAAAATTCTGCTGAAATTAGACTGTGTTTTCTAATCTCAAAAAAATTGCTGGTTGGATGATTTTCATTTCATTGTAAAATGACAAGTGATACTTCATTTTTTTTTTTTGCAAAAGGTTAATCTTAAGTCTCCAAACTTTATAAATTCCATTTTCTCCATAAAATAAACTATTGCATGCTGGTGTGCAAGATGAGCAAGAAATGTTCACACTGTTGAAAATAGATGGATTTTGCATTTCAAGGTGACAAGTGCAATGTCAGACCCAATCAATCGATCACTGCATAATTATTATTGCAAATGATCCATATCCATGCTGCAAACCTTAAGGGGAATTTAATGAAGCAGTAAGCACATCAATAATAAGATCCACTTTGGTCTCTATTAAATCTCATGATTCATAAATATCCTGGCATGTTTTATTCTTCCTTTAAATCCTGTGAAGATATGTAAAAGAAGTGAATGCTTGAAGGCAACTATTTAACACTTCACTAAAGACAGTCCTGAGGCCCTTGGTAAGATTTAGTCCCCATACAGACTCCTTCTTCACGCACAGGCTGACCATCTATAGATACATAGAGAAGAGAGTTCCTGTACAAAGTGCAAATCCAGATTCATATTTGCATTTTCTTTCCCTCTTTAAATTCTCAACGGGAAAACACTTACAAGCAGTAGCTGAATTGGGGTACCATGACTACAAGTGAGAAGAGGGTTTCTTTGCAAAGAGGGAAGAAGTACATACGTGCAGGACCCTTTGCCATTACACTCTCCTCTGTGCAGGTCTACCCCAGGCTTGATGCAAGCCCTGGAAGCTTACGGAGCCTCAGCACACACACAAAAACGGTCCCCGTGGCTCCCAGTCGCTGCAGCTCCAGGCTGAAGACGGGATGTGGTGAGGGCGCACAGGACAGGCTTTGTTCTGAGTAAACCCTTTTTCTCAGTACCACGTACAAACTCCTAAGTGCCCGGCTGGACATGGGATGCAAATAAAAGCAGAGCCAAACAGTTCAGAAGCGAGAGCTCCCCAGCTCCTTGATTGCTGAGCGCTTAGCCAGATTCTAACGTGCAGAGGAACAGGGAGTCACAGCGCACCTGAGGACAGAAACTGCAGCGAGCAAACACAGATTAAAAATCATATTCTGAACACCTACCCCATATGCATTAAAATCTTGTTTGCATGTTTTGTCGTTGTTGTTGATTTGTTTGCAGTACTGGGGGTGGAATACGGAGCCTCTGCACTGAACTACACACCTGGCCCTTTTTATTTATTTATTTTTATTTTGAGCAAGGGTCTCACTAAGTTACTAAGTTTCACAGGCTGGGCTTGACTTGGTGACCCTCCTGCCTTATCTTTCCAGAGGGCTGGCACTGCAGCATGCTCCACCCCACCTGGCTCATGATTCTCTTCCTACAACCTTCTGCTGAAGTCTCATCACTCTTCTGCAACCATCAAGTGATCTTTTTAAAACGGCATCACTTTTAAATATGAAACTGACTTTCTCTCACTGGAGGTCTGGGGCTGCCTAAACTGGGTCCCTTGGATCCCTTTCTGAGCCCGCGTCTTCCTGCTAAAAGGCTGCACTCTTACTCACCCATGCACTGCTATCTTCTAAACTTACTTTTACTAAGACGGGAATGTAATCCAGAGGGATATATTTGCCATTAGGACTATAAACTTCTACCTGAATTCCTTCTTACACTCCATGCATAGCCCAGTTTCAAGGACACTGGAGCATCAGGAATTTCTCCCAAGCTACAGGGTAGCTGCTACAGCCCTGACTCCGTTTCTGTTTGTGCCAGCCTAGTGCAGCGAGAACAAAGCTCTAGCCATGAACAATGTCCTGGGACACACTGGTGAGCATCCACACTGAGAGCTCTAACTTAACACTGAGCACCCAACAAAGGCAGCCTGAGTTCTCTCAAACAGACAGCACAGGGGGACGGGGGAAGGGAAGGGAGTGCAAGGGTGGATGGTAGGGGAACAGATGTGATCAAAATGCATTATATACATTGAACACCCCCACACACATCAAAGTGTGAAGCCAGGAGAGAAGCTGGGGCAGGGCAGCAATGGGGAGAAGGATGAAAATGTTATGTGCATGTAAAATCTGCCTCAAATATCACAGGACAGCCGGGGAAGAGAAAGTAGAAGCAAAAGGATCATGATGTGATATGTACAGGTACCAATTTCCTATGATAAATGTGTTTATTATACATCACCAACATATACTAATAAAATAATTTTAAAAGGAAATTGAGAGAAGGTGTACTGCGCAGTGACATAATTGGCTTTTATCCTCCCCTGAATAAAAACTTGAAGAAATATTTAGTACATTTAAGCAAATTGGGACCAGCTATCTTTGTGCCTAACATTGTTCTTTCCCATATTTCTGGTATTTTCTTGGGAAACAATCTTCAGGGAGACCAGAAAGTACAAGCCTCTCTTTAAAAAAAAAAATAGCTTGTACTTGCAAATGAGCCTCTAAAAATATGTAGCAGTTTAGGTTTCATCAAAAAAAAAAAAAAAAAAGAAAGAAAAAAAAAAGAAAAAAGCAAAGCATGAGAGTAGAATATTCCCCCACCCTGATCAGCACTTGGTAATTGACACTATTTAAAATATCAATTTGATAAAAAAATATTGGTTTATTTTGTGTTTATATGACACTGGGGAAGATGAACACAATGTCCTATCCTTATTACCATGTGATTCTTCCCTTGAGAATCATTTGTTCACTCTTCTTTGCCCAACTGGTACATTGCTAAAGTTGTTATTGTTTATTTCACTGATATTTATCATGGGACTTCTGTTAAAAACCCTGTCTAACAGTATGCAAATGGGTAAATAAATGACGGTATATTCAAATGCTCAGATACATCCTTTAAAGCCTCACATTTAAAAAAAATCAGGAGAACCCGAAAATTTCTATAAACTAATTTGTATACAAATGCATTTGCTGTTTGAGTCCAATTTTGAAGCAAATAAGATATCCAAATAAATTCAAATATATAAGTAATTAAATAAATGGGGAGATATTTCAAAGTAACAGTAGGACTGAATTATAGGTCATGGAGATTCTTGTGATTGTCTGTATTTCCACTTCCTTGAATGTCCAACTGTTAATTTTATGTTCAGAAAAGAAGTCACTGATTTTTTTAAAAAGAGAAACTTTTCACTCACATTAATTCATTCTTTTAGAGCCTGCATTTAATGCCTGCTTCTCATTTCTAATTTTCTTGTCTCTTCATCCCTCTTGGAGGTTGATCGTTTTCGGTCCACATAAGATTATCATTGGGAGAAAAAGATCATAAATTCTCATGTTTCAGTGCAATGTACTGAGCTAGATACTGAAAATGCCATCATCTCCTCCCTCTTCCAGAGTTGTCCCTATTTGAAAGAAGATTTAAGCAAATCACCAAAGGTCACACAATGAAAACCCGGCACAGATTTTGTATCCATCCATGCCTGGCTGCCTCCCAAATCTCTGCTGTGTAAACTGTTTCCCACTGTGGCTACAGAGAAGGACCCACACCTCCCCTGCTCACACCTTTGCTCACCCTCCATCCATTCACATACACACAGAAGATCCTGTCTGTGCTTTTGCTCTAACGATAATAATGGCAGGAATGGAGGCAGCCAACTATTACAAAACATCCGATAACTGCTGCATAAGATTCTGAGGACCGATTTTGCAATATAGCATTTGAACTTCACCACAACCTTTTGAGAAGAGTACTAGACAAAGTGATGTGTAAACTATTGAACAAATGGTGTAGTTTGGGCTCTGATTATCCATGAGGAGGCAGCAGCCAATGTGAGAGGCTGTTGGCTGTGCACAACCAGCTCAGTACCCACTTAAGTGGTAGCTTCAGGTAAGAGTATCCATCCTACTTTAGAGACAGAGAAACAGAGGGTTCCAAGGAAATCCCTCCCCTCACCCCAGTTTCACTTCTGTGGTTTCAGTTACCTGCACTCAGCTGTGATCTCAAAACCTCACATGGAAGATTTCAGGATGAAGCAATGCATAAATTTTAAGTAGCCTTTATTATAATACATTGTTAGAGTTGCCCTATTGTATTGTTTGTGTTGATCTCTTCCTGTGCTGAATTTATCAATTAAACTTTACTGTGGGTATGAATATATAGACTGAAAGGCTGTGTCTTGGGGCCAATACTATCTGTGGTTTCAGGCAGCCAATGAGAAACTTAGAATATGCTGCCTGGTGATGAGGTAGGAAGAGGGTGAATGAACCTACAAAGAATAACAGAAAGGCTTGATTTTTTAATACTTCTCTGTCCACTCCAAATACTATGGTTATATCTTTCTCTTTGTAGTACTGGGGATTGGGTCCAGGCCTTTGCATGGAGCTACATCACCTACTTTTTTTTTTTTAATCCTGAGATAGGGTCAGGGATATAGCTCAGTGGCACAGGGCCTGTCTGGCAAGTGCAAAGTCCTGAGTTCAATTCCTAGTACCGCGTGCGCGCGCGCGCACACACACACACACACACACACACACACACACATGCACGCACAAATCTTGAGACAGGACCTCACCAAGCTGCCCAAATTGGGCTCAAACTTGTGATCCTCCCTCCTCCACCTCCCAGAAATGCTAGGGTTACAGGCTTGTGCCACCACATCTAACTAGGATATGATCTATGATAACACCTTACATGCTCAAAAAGAAACGTGTTATTACCTGCACATGATAAATGCTTGTATATATTTAAGAGTATCTACACATGTGTGAAGGTTTAACCACTTTCCATAAAGTAAACTGCACAACACTGGGCTTAATTTTCCAAATGATGAAGGGTGTAAGAATTTCTGCCCCTTTAATTGGTTTAAAATATTGAGGCTCTAGGGAAAATGTGAGTCTATCAATACATATGAAAAAAAATCCTTCCTTTATTATTCTCAACCCTCCATTAACTAATTGTGTTCCTGTTCTCATTTGTAGAACTTGGCTCTTTGATTAGCCTTTTAATTTAGCACATTAACAACCCTTTCTTTACTTGAATACTCCATCACTGAGCTCATTTAAGGCAAATGCCCTTGAAGATACTTGAAATTCCTGACACTCGCTCTTATTAAACTGTTTTGTATTTCTGATTGTCAACCCAAAGTGCTCCATTACTGGACAAAACAGGGCAGTGTCTGACCCGCTGTGATTTAGTCAAGGATTTCCCATTCCTTCTCTCTTCACCCCCACTCTGAACAAGGCCTCAGAATTCTAATATGGTCTACATTTCTCTCCTTTTTGTTTTCAAGTTTTCTCTTTTCAAGGGAATTTTTTTTAATTTTAAAGATTAAAGAACAAAAGCATATTAACAGACACACATACATAGACAAAAACACAAAAACAATAAAAGCAATACAGAATTTCAGACGAAGGGATAGGAAATTAACAACGATTGTTGTATTACATATTGTCATCTGTAACTGGTTACTCAGTTAAACAAATATAGATATGTAGGATTGATCAAACAATGAAACATTAACTGTTCCTTTCTATAAAGCAATAGAAATTGATAGCACCATTGTCTTAGCAATTGTGTTTACATATATACGGATTTTTCCCTTATCCCTTTCTTTCCTATTTTCCTTCATCCCAGTTGTTCTTGCCTTTTGAGCATTTTCTCTCCCTTTCACAATATCTTTTGTACCTTTTAGATTTTATTTACTCTTTTAGGTTCTTACACTAGTGAGACAATATGGTGTTTACACATGTGGGTCTGATTTATTTCACTAAAGTGTTTGTCTTTCTTTTTATTTATTTGTTTGTTTGTTTGTTTGTTTATTTATTTATTTTTGTACTGGGAATCAAACTCAGGACCTTGCACTTGCCAAGCAGGTGCTGTGCCGCTGAGCTATATCCCTGACTCTTCAAGGGAAATTTTGGGTGAATGTGCTCCAGCAACTTGCTGACCCGGCACAGGCCAGGACATCCTTGTCGGGGCCTGGGGATCGTGTTTCTTTGAAAATCTGCAAGGGAGCTAAATGCTAAGGAGCACTGCACCGCGTGATCACCTGGGTGGGCTTGTGTGCAAAGCAAGGTCAGACTGGCTGGAATCTGGTTATTTGCAGCAGATAGAGAGACGCTGAGAATCCGTTCTCCAACACAATTAAAATAGGAAAAGCCCAAGCAAGAAACCACTGCCTCCCTCTTCTCCCTGTTGCTTTGGGGGGTTCCCTTCTCCTAACTTTTGTTCCAGGCTGTGGCATGATGGATACAGAGGTCTGGTGCTGGGAAGGTGTCAAGCATCTCTGACCTATACTCCGGCTTCTGCCTGCCTTGGAACTCTCCTTGCAGCTGTGCCCCTCACTCTGTGAGCACTGTCCAAACTGACCTTTGAAAATTCTTGGACACTTTGCCCCCTGACCACCACTTCTCCTTGCATCGTTCTCCTTTCTGGCAGCTTCCACACCCTCAGGTCATAAGCTGAGGAAAACCTTGGAAAATTCCTGCCTGAAGTCACCATTCCTAACGCCCTTTTCCCACTATTCTACTACCCAAGCATCCCCTCTTACTCTGTGTCAGAATTTAGTGGAAACTGCTCTTCTAACTTTTATTTATCTGGATAGATGGCATGTGTTGTTTTGACCTAACCAGCATTCATTTCTCCTTGAAACATTTCTTTAATATTTCTTGAGCAATTATCCCTTTCCTATCTTAGCCTCTGTTCTTCCAGGGCTAAGTGTACTAAGATCCAACAGAGTGAGTCTTTTATCCAGGCCTGAGCATCACATCTCAGGAACTGGCTCAGAGGATGGGGGCACCCAAAGCAAGGGTGAAAGAATGGGCCTCAGAAAATTTCCTACAACCTGCTGGGTCCTAGATAAATGCTAGGGACCCACTGTGGTTGTAGTCACAGTGGGTCAGTATGAAGCCGCCACAGCTTTCTTAGTCACTGTGAGCACCAATGAGAATGGATCAGAGAGACTCACAGTCAGCATTTTAGTGCCATGACCTGACAGCCAGGCCATGCCTGGCCTTGGGCCTCTGTTGCTTTTGGACTCCTTGGATATGCAAGCTTTTGTTTTCCCTTTGGAACTCAATATGGTTCTGCAACCATGAGTTTCAGCTATCACACTGGATGAAGTCGATTTTCTCATTTGTTACCACTTTTATTTCTTGTGTTGTATCTTAGCTATCTCTTCAGCTGCATGAGTTCCCTGAAGATCTCAATCATATCATGTTCTCTGCATTCCCAGGACTAAAAATGCACAGTATATGATATACTGAAAACTCTCAATAAATATTTCTTAATACACAAATTGGGGATAAAAACATATTTCTACTCATACAGTGGTTCACCAAGATCTTACAAACATGGCCATCATACGCAAACACATTCTGAATGGGCACCTGGCATGGGCCATGACAACCAAGGAGAGGAGACTCTCTCAGCTAAGTCCTATGTGAAAAGACTCACAGCATAACTCAGAGGCAGAGGGGAAAGACAATCAAATGTAGGGAAGTACACAACCCCAAAGCACTGACAAAAATTTAACCCTATTATCAGTCCATCATGAGTTCTATTAAGACAGGACATTCTAGGTAGAAGAACAAATTGTTGATGTTGCCAATAATATGTTAACAATTTGCAAGTAACTATTGCAGATCACTCTCTAGTATTGAAAAGATCATTCTACAGTGGAAGTTTACCTTTGATGTACTGGAAAATCAAAATATATTCTACAGGAATTAAGAGGTGGGGGCAAATTTTTAGTAATAAAGGAGAAAAGGGGAGGCCAATTGTCCCTTTGAAATTACTTAAACATAAAACCAGAGCTCTTGTCCTCTCTGTTTCAATCTCAGTGCTTCAATCTATGTCTTTCTCTGCCACTCTCTCTTTCAACACACACACACACACACACACACACACACACACACACACACACTTTTGCATCCTGCATTTATCACAGGCTGTCTTTCCTCTTAGCCATATCATCTAATCTGATGACCAGACTCTGCGATGGTGTAAACAATGCACTGATAACAAAATACCACAAAAAGAATAGGGAAGACATTCCATCCAGGCAACAAGTGGTCCTCACATAACATGTAAATGGGAAACCTCACTTTAAATGACAAAAACCAGTAGAATATGAGGTATAGAATGCAAAGAAATTCATGGCTTATTCTATCCAATCCACAGTACTGCTTGAAATAGCATAAAATTTCTCCAAATCATTTACAAATCTTTCTCTTCCTACATCTACCTTTCCTTCCCAATTATTTTCATTCTATCTAAGAGATCTTAGGATAATAAAGGACAAACACAGTGCAATCCTCTCTCTACTTGTCCTAAAAGCTTCATGTTTCTTAGTTGTCAAAACAATGCTCTATTGCTTCCCGAAATTATCTTGTTGGTATTGAATATCAATTTTTCAATTTGTTCTTCTCTGAATGGGGACATAAGGTTTGTACAGAAAGTAATTTGCTTATGTCGTTCAAACCTGCATCATTTGATCAAGTATTTGTCTGAAGGTTTCAGAAATTTTCTAAAGGTATGTGATACAGCATTCAAAATGGAAAGTGAAGAACAGAAGGTCCATTTTACTATTTCACTTGACATTTGATCTGTGTAATCTCCCAGAGTAAAAAATACATGTAGTGTTGATCAACCACTATGTGTAAAACACAAATAGAAGTCTTTTAAATCTTTTTTTAAACTAATATTAATCGAGTTTTAATCTTTTTTACTAATACATGTGTGTGTTTGTGTGTGTGTGTGTGTGTGTGTGTGTACGTAAGGAATGTAAACCTAGTGCCTAGAATGTACCATCAAGAAAAGCCCCAGTGCACTTTCCTATTCTAAAATTTTGTTTTCTATTCTACAGTGCTAGGTATATGCTGCCTTATGTAGGCAGACCATGAATTTTTTTAAAAATTTAAAACAGTTTTTGAACACAAAAATTCAGTGAGTTCAGTGTCATTATTAGTTAGGAAAGAAAAACAGATAGGGCCTTATGTAAATTGCTTTACAGAACAAAAGGAACGCAAGTACAAACAAAATTTCAGAAAAGTACCAAAAAGTAGTGATCAATTTACATCAGGGGTCTCCGGGTCCTCATGCAGAGAGTAATACATCCCTCCCTCTGCCAGCCATAGGCTGAGTGGTATCCAGGCGGTGAATGAGGAAATGGGGGTGGGGCGGGGCACAAGTCACAGAAGACCCCACAGATCCACTTTCTCCGGTCACTCTCCTTCCCACCAACTAGAAGCTTCGTCAGTGCTAATCCCCATATTCCCACTCGTAGAGAATCTGGGCAAGTGGGTCTTTCTGACCTAAAGATACTGACGAACTGGCCCTTCCCAAATGTTTAAGAGTGCCTTAAAGCACCTTTTTGGTGCTCCCTTGTACCAGCACAGAATAGGCAGGGGGTCAGGCTTGAAGCAGGGGTATTGTGGTGGTGAGTTTGAAAGAAGAGTGGGTCCAGGTCTTTAAGCTATGTCTGGAAATCCAGAAATAATAAAGGGAATTCAGCAGAAATGACAGCCCTTGCTGGTAAGGGATGGGTCTGAAGCATTTTGCCATTAGTCACGCACCTGCTGGTGCCATTTTCTTCAGCCCCGAAAATACACGGTGACCAGTGTGGGTGCTAAAGGGACTTGCCAGGCCAAACCAAAAGGAGTTTCTGGGTCAGTATTCTGTTGCATACCAGCAGTCATCTTTGTATTCCTTGGGCATTTTGCTCTAAACAAGTATAGTCAGAGAAAATATAGACATTTTTAAGTTTGGGATAAAGAACTGAAATCTCTTCCTCTACATCAAAAATGTTTCCTTTGGTTGCCACAGACAATTCTAGCACAAATTTCTACTAAAAGGAGCCATTCAATTAATGGGTCAAGTAAGTCAGAAAAAAAAGCAGGATGTACTTAGGGCACTAATACCCAAAGTAGAAATAGAAATTGAAGAGGATGTGCTAACATTAGATCTGAAAAAACAGATAAAAATATCTGAAGCTGGCACAAATAAATGGCAAATCTGTGAGTTGCAGTGAACAGGTGATTAATAGTAATAATCATTCCTCCACTTTCAGCCATTCATAATTTCCAGTAGTATGTCATTATTTAACTTAACTGTATATTTCCCAAGGCCCAGGACTGTCCTATAGTATGTGCTCAATAAAGAGGTAGTAAGTAATTTGCAAACTTAATAGCTGTGTGAGCACTTTTATATCATAGAAGGCGTTACGTCAAATATTTATAAATAGGAGCAACTTACAGTTAAAAAACTGGTTATGTGCCTCCCTAGACAATCATTTACTAAGCCACTCTCTGTGCAAGCATTACAGAAACTACTAGAAGAATATCGAATGCACAGAATGTGAAGTGATAAAAGCAAGTTATAAAACAGTAAGTTCTAAAGCACTATGATCTCATTTTTTGAAACAGAATATTCCCTCTCTGTGGCTTTGGTTTTCTTTCTTCCAGTTTTAAAGTATCTGAAATTGAGATATGTTACAACAGATAGGGTCTTTTAATGGGATAGCATTTCTGCCTCCCCCTACACTCTCTCTTACACACACACACACACACACACACACACACACAATCAGAAACATAAAGCTCTCTTAATATATCAGTGGATGCCTTATCACCCCTATAATGTGCACTGCTGTTTCTCCAAATTGAGATTATAGGTGTTTGTGTGTACGTGCACTTTTAGGAATTTTCTTTATGAAGGAAACTAGCATTAGTATTTAGATAACCTATATTTTAGGACCTAGAAATGGTGGAGCTACTTCTAATTTTACCATAAAGGGCATGTTTATGGTTTATTTGAAATAAAGGGGGAAAGCGTACATCAAGAAGGTGCCCCTTTTGCTCCAAAGCAGCTTCCCTAAACTGACAAGATGGCCCTAGAGCACTAGATAGACATATTCCGTATCTACAATTCACGCATAATCTCCGATCTATACAGAATCTACAAATCCTTTTATCTATTCTCATTTTATAACCAGTTCCCAGAGTATTAAATACAGACCAGATAAACCTGTACAAATTCAAGGAAAGAAAATGGAATGTTCAGAGGAGGTTCCCTAAATATCCAGGGTGAGGAGAAAATGCAGAGAGAAGCCAGACGTAAGTTCCACTACTCAGTAGCTTTGTTTATGGCAGGCTGGGAATTGAAATAGTGTGGCTGGTGGAGTTTATGCTAAGAGTATCACACACTGGGAGATACAAGACTCACAGGATCCTGTTGGAGAATGACGCGGTTTTTACATGACTGGGACTATATCGGTAAGAACAGGTATGTTCCTACTGGCATAACTCTCTCATTTTTTCAACATCACTCAGAAGTTCTCTACTTGTTGCCCTTCTCCTCCTACTTTAAGCGAGGATGATATGTTCCCAAAAAGATGTTTCTAAAAAGGTGAGGACAACGTATACAAAAAGAAAGTTAAGACAATGGAAAATTAAAAAGAGTAACCAGGAGTCAAAAGAACAGAGGAAAGATATTTTGTACATTAATGAGGACATGTGCGTAGAGATAAAATGGAAATTATTCTTTGTTTCAAGAGAGTAAAGGAATAAATACAAATGAAAATGTTATGAAGTCTAAAACAAATACCCACTGCTCTGAAGTGTATTAAGTAAGCGACCATTTGGTCCAAGAGAAAGAGAACCAAACCAGACAAATGGTAACTTACCTGTGATTTAGAGAACTGTTAATTGCCTACAAGTTCTGCCCCACCCTGGAAGAAACAGCTTAACTGTATCCCCAAAAAAGTCAGATGCTGAAGGAATTCAATCAGCACAGTGGAGTTAGAGACCTCCTTGCCAAGAGGTCTTCCTCCTGTTCTGCGGTGGTGTGCCAGGGCTCAGCACCCGTGGCTCTCAGTCAACATGATCTCCCTGTTTCCCTCAGGTCCTCAGGAAGGCTGATCCTCCTCTGTAGCCAAGCTTGCTGCATTAAAGCTGCCCAGAAGTTAGCCCCCTGGGCCAGAGAACGAAACTTTCTTTTCCCTGCACACCAACCAGTTCTCACTCAGGAAAAAAATGAAATGCAGTGAAAACTGCAGATTTTTTTTTTAATAGGAAAGACCTCTTCAAAAAATTAGAAAAGAATTTAGGAACTATCTGATTGAGCTAAATGATTTAAATATTATGCATCTATAATTATTTAATCAGATGGGCTTTCTGGGCCTAAGCTCTTCTAGTTAAGTACTATCTCAAAGCATTCCATTGCATTTCTAATCCAGAAGAGAACTTTTCATGCATTTACATGACTGAACAGGTATAGACTTCCCACACTTCCTGCACCTCCCCTCAATAAAAAGTTTTCAATCTCAATAAAAATATACTCACTGAAATCATGTGCCATTCACACAGACAGATGCTTATAAAAAGCCTGCTTAACAAATTTAAGAAACAATGACAGGGAGAAACCTAATACGGGTTGTATTGTACTGTATCTCCGTGTTACTTTATTTTCATTTTTATATCCATGAGAGCAGCAGACAGTATTTTCATACATCGATATCATGGAGACTCATTTTCCTAAAGCAAGACGAGTTCTTAAACAGAGATATCAGCCACATTTAGAGTATCTTTATTTACAGACTAGGAGGCAAGCGCAGAAACTCTACATTAAAGAAAAGGAGGAGAAAAGAGTGGAAAATCCCGTAAACCTCACAGCCTTAACTCTAGCTTGCTAATTCATATCTCCTTAAACAGCATGCATCCAGCTGTTCCAATTTAAAGTCTCTGCCATTTTTTGAATGCAGAACAACATCAAAAATCTTTGAATTAAGAATGCAAATAGACCACTTGAGCACAGGACAGGGAGGGCGTAATCATTTTTCAATTTGATAAATTCAGTTCATAAAAACATGTCGCATCCCAAATCATCAGTCAGAAAGAGGAAAACAAGAATTGAGGGACACTGCTTTTTAATGTCCAGGATGAATTACCAGGAAGTAGATCAGAAGCTTTTTGGATGGACCTTGGAGAGGATGTGAGACATGCAATGCTTCACCCTGTTTTGAGTTTCAAGCATATATGAATGAAAGAGCTAGTGAGCTTCACAAATAAAAGCAGCATGACACCCCTTAGGCACCTGGAGAAAAAGTGTGACCAGCAAACTTACTCACCACAACCTAAAGGAATCGAAATTTGTTTATACTTAACCAGATTCTACTCACAAAAAAATCCCCAATAGACTTCTTTCCCTAAAATACTAGTGCAGTTATTTCCCGGTGAACTGAGATGCTGATCTCATGTGACTACTTTTCTTAGTGCCTAAAAATTCGACACTTGTAAACATGCAGAATTTTAATTCTGTCAGCCTCTGCTTTCAAAAGCAACTGATTCTATGTGCTTAGGTAAAATGGGCTCTTTTAAGTTAAACGTGATTCACTAACAGTATTGTACTTTCAGACACTTCCTTAATGACAGGCAAGTTTGAAGGGAAAACTTGCCCTAAAATGACGACAACATAGTGGAGAAGGTCTGTCTCCAACTGCCAGGATTCACCGTATTAAACTGTGGAAAAATGAGCTGAATGGAAATGGAGCTAAAGTCACGAAAAAGGGACCTGTCCAAAGAGAGGGGGGCAGAGGTAAGGGAATCTAAACCCTGAGACCCACAGAGGGCCAAGCCCGACTGAGACAACAGCAGAGGTCAGAGAACCGATGTGATTAACAAAGAATTCAACAAAGAGGCCTCTGCCTTCCCAGCGAAGCCAAGTTCATGGCTGTGAGCTGAACCCCAGGACTGACCCCAGGAAGGAGAAGAAAAAGAGGCTTTTCTAAGTCTGCTGAACCAGGAGAAACAGCAGTGAGGATAATACTGAGGGGAAAAACAAGAGAGTTTTCCCTCTCACATGCCTCCTTCCTCGGAAATGCAGGGGACACGGTCTGCATGGTGAAATCACAGAGCTGGGTCCCTGGTGAATGCTGTGTGATCAATGCACATGTGTCCTTTATTGGCCAGACTAAACTAGGATATATATTTGTCCCCCTCAAACATGATAAGGGATATTTCTAAGTCATGCATGCTAAGATACAATTTTTTAGAAAATTGCCTCAAGAGTTAAATATTCTCATTCATAACTACAGGTTACCACTTCAGTGCTTTTTATTTCAATACAATCTCTTTTAAAAAAAACTATATAGCATTTATCATTAAGCCAGAACAAGTACACATAAAGGCACATCTTTCGAGACTAGTCTTGTAAAATCCACACGCGCGCATGCACACACAAACACACACCTGGTTAAGGCAAATAAAACACAGTGCTCACATCTACATCAGTGAGCCCCAAATTGAGAAACAAGTAGTCACTCGCAAGAGAAAAAAAAAATAAACAACAACAAAACAAACGCACAAAGCCGCCACTTCTCAGAACAGTTCCTTTTCGGTCATTAAAGGAAATCCTACACAGCTACAAGTGATGGAGAATTTGCTTCATGGCTAAGCCGGTTTTCCTAGGTCTTCTGAATTCACCATCATCAGGGTTTCAAGGAAAGAGAAAGCCATGCATCCTCCTGCACACATGCACACATACATTTTTTTTTGTTGTTGTTTCATTTTTGCAACTGAAAATAAAATTGCAGCTTCATGCTAATGAACCAGGTCTTGCCTAAAACTCCCGCTGGCAATGCTAGCGCACGTAGTGCAGCGGGGCGAGATTATTCTGCCACCAGCGTAATCACCTCACACACAATGCGATTACTCTGGGCTGCAATCTTTATCACGGAAGTCACTTTGTTCATCAGTGAGGAAAAAAAGAGAGACAGAAAGAGAGACAGAAAGAGAGACAGAAAGAGGAAAGAGAAAGAAAGAGACACACACAGAGAGAGACTACCTACCCACAAATACATCATCATCTTGTAAGAGAAATCAAAGGCTGTCAGCAAACAGAAGTCTCCTTACTTCACCAAGAGTATCTGGAAGAAAAACTGAAAGCAGTGGGTAGAGATTCTTGCCTTTTTCTGCCCAGTCCTTAACAGCCCCTCTTCTCTCCTTATACAAGGTTTGGTGTGCTTGTTTATGAGTTTATGAGGATAACATTCCTTCAGTGGCACTGTGTGTGATGTGACTTGCTTCGGGCTGCTCTCTCTCTCTCTCTCTCTCTCTCTCTCTCTCTCTCTCTCTCTGCCTCCCTCCCCCCTCCCTCCTCCTCTCTCTCTTTCTCCTTCCTAAACTCTTGCCTTTCTTCTCTCTCCTATCAAGGCTGCTTAGGTAACAGATTCTTGGTGGGGCTCCCTAATGAGCAAATCCAGACACTTGAGGCAGCCAGCAACAGTGGCAGAAACAAAACTCCATGAAGCTGGTGGTATTAATCATAAGAGCGATGGTGTGATCACCAACAGGCAGGCGCTACACCATTTCCTGATGGCGAATGGGAGATTCACGGAAGTCCCCATTGGTGGCATTTACAGGAAGGCCGATCCTCTTGAGAGAAGCACATCTGGCCAGAGCCGGAGACTCTGAGAATTTTATTTTATTTTTTAAACTCAAAGTAAAGCTCCAGCCGCAGAGAAAAGAACACGTGCCGCTCCCCGGCTTCCCCTTTATCTCTTTAAATGTACTTCAGATAAAAGCAGCATCCAGTCAGGCCAAGGCCTCCCCAGACTCATTACTCTTTACACCACGCGGCTCAGCACACTTGTCTACAGCCACCTACCGGCCCCACGGTGTCACTGCGGGCTCGGAGGCTGCGGTCCTGCCCTGACGTTGCAGCAGCTGCCGTCTGCCCGCTGCGCTTCGCAGGCTCTCAGCCAGGCTGTGCAGGGGAAAGGGGAGCGGGCGGGGGTGGGCGTGGGAAGCCCGTGTGCCAATTCAGCAAATGCAAAGCAAGAGCAAACCCCACCAGCTAAGCCCAACAAATGCGAAGCTTCAAAAGGACCTGCTACCACAAATGTTTAGCCTTCCTAAACTACGGATGAAAATTATACGCATCCCCCAGTAAAAGACCCAGTGTTAGGATATGAGTGTGGCGGGGGG
>PVLD010016555.1:0-22422 GCA_004027595.1 Dinomys branickii | reverse complement strand
TAAATTGTATACTTTATCTTGAAAATTATCTCCATTACCGAAATACATCGTGAAGGAGAGGATGGGGAATACAATTTGCCCAGCATATTAATTGACACGGTGCTCAATTATTGATATATGGATAAAGGAGAAATTAATGTTAAAACACACGATGCACATTAAGGGAGAGGGGGCAAATTATCTTCTGCTCAGACCTGAGTCTTGACCGCTGGTTACAGTTTTACACATCACACAGAGGAAACCACCTAACTGAGCCCTTCACTCATTTACCTTTCTACCTAAAACTGTGCATGGCAAAATGTCACCTAAATAATTAAAGTGCATTAGCTAAACTGTGGAGTCATCTGTGGAACTGGGCAGGTGGCAAGGCACCTGCTAGAACATCCCACACGCAGTGCCATCAAGATGCATAATGGCCAAGCAGGTTGGGAGGAACCACCACCAAACCATGTGTTAGACAAACAGTGACAGAGACAGCCTCAGAGCTGGAGACTTCACAGGAACAGCATAACCACAAGGCCCCCAACTGGTCAAATCACACTCACATGTGCACACAGATCTACCTGCTTACAGCGCTTTAGACTCTCTCAATCACAGCCAATAAGACAGAGTGGAGAGTATCAAGTGATCAACTACCCTGATTTCTTGGGTTGCAGGATTTTCGATGCTAAAACCAAGACATTCCAAGGAAAGCAGAAGGTGTGATTGCCCTGCTTGAGAGATTCTCAGCATGTTCTTTGTCATCACCATAAGAAAACTAGGGAATCTCTTTCCTTGTTATTTCTGTTGATGGGATGACTTCTATGCATAATCCCCACTAGGTTTCAATATCTACAAAACACAAAATGTGCCTTTCTAGGTAGTGAAATGAGGGGCAATAACTAAGCATGCTTAAGATATTTATACATGCTCATTTTTTAACTTACATTTAATATTTTGGATACCAGCTCTGTATCAGTCTCTGCATAGGCAATAGAAATACAGTGTTGGTGAATATAGGGTACAGATGTCTCAAACTGGTGGATAGCAAGTAGCCTGAGGAGTTGTTCTGTGTAGTCAATATAGCTTTTAAAATATAACTCATTTGCCAATATTTAAACACTCAGGAGATTTCACATGAACACCAGGAAGTGCTTTTTAGAATTACTAGATGATCCAGCCATATAGGATCTACACTTTCACAGGGATGGCAGTGGGGTGGGGCTGAAGAGGAGCTGCTTTCTTAAAGCAGTGAACACTTTCTGGTTCTCCATAGTCTTAACCACTCCCAGATGTCCCTGGATCAGATGATACTTGAAAAGTAGATTCACTCATTTGTGTTTGTCTTAGAGACTTTGCCCTTGAAGGCATTTAAGTTTGTGATATGTTCTTGAATGAGTGAAAACACATACACACACATACACACACACACACACACACACACACATGCATGCACACACACACACGCAAATACCACTTTAGATATGGAATTCATAGAACACTTTTGCAATTAAATCTATTATTTATTTTATCTTCAATATTTCTGATCTAAGATATTTCTACATTAGTAGAAAACTGAAATAGATAAATGGGTAGATACTGTGATAGAAGCCAAATACTTCTATAGATTAAATAAATAGAAGACGTAGGGAACAGAGAGGATATGAATGTGTCATGGTTGTGTACATATCAGATACTCCCTTGAAGCTCATTTCTGCCCCAAAGTTGCAGGTCATGTATCCATCTATGCTTTACTGAGGAGGAACTTCATTTCACTTAGGGTAAATGAGCAAAGAACACCAATTGGGCTCTTGTTCTTGACTACCAGTTTATCAAGATATATCAGGACCTGAAATCCCCTGGCCCTTTCACATTGTAACTGAAGCCACTTAGATATAGCTCCTTGACCTCCTCCTTCCTGCTGTGACAAATCTCATGACATGAAGATCCATGTCATACAAACAATTCCAGTACAACAACCAAAGGAAAGAGTGGGTCTTTCCAAGTTAGAGGTCTCTAGATCCATGCACATCTGCTTTTTCTTGTTCCCAACCAAGGTGTGCACAGCAAGACAATTCCTTTAAATAGTAATATATTTATTTATCCCACATGTTTCTTTCTTCCTCCTTTACCACATTTCTAAGTCAATACAAATAGAGTGGTGAATTTTTTGTTTCGGTTTCCTTTACTTTCCCTAAAACATCACACACATATACACACATACACACACACACACACACACACACACACACACACACACACACAAACACACACAGGGTCTATTTGATCAGCAGAGTACTGTGCTTTATTTAATTGTGTATGGACATTGTTGAACTTGAAATATACTCCACTGCTCACAACAGCCCTCATGGGTCTTGATTTTATTATACCAGGTCTACCTCACTCATTCACTTCTCTGAGTTTTGTATGTGTTTGAGCTCATGACCACTGACTGGGTCAGATGCTTGTGGGAGAGATTAAGGCATAGGACTTAAAAGATTACCGGGAGCGTGAGAGCACCTCTGAGAGCTAAGAGGGTGGTGGGAAGAAGCTTTGAAAACTGCCAGCAGAGTAGGCCTCTCTAGGTCTCAAGGAGATGGTTGCATGGTGCCCCAGCTAAGCTGGATCATAAATGACAAGCTGCCTGCCTTCGCTGTAGAGTCATCATTACTGGGAATGGTGGAGAAGCAGTGGAAACTTTTAGCCAAACTGGACCTTGGGCGCTGGGTTCCACCATGGTAGCTACTATCAATGGTCTCACCGCTAATGTCTTCTTTCTACCACATGTACCCAGACACGTGTACATTCCTAGAAGAAAGAGGTGTGTGAAACAGTTTTAAGGAAATATTTTGCCTGACAGGATAAGAGATAGGATGCACATTTAAGAAAATCTTAAATACTAAAATAAATTACTTTGTGCCCACCTTAGTTAATGGACTGCGTTATTTTGCCAGCTCTGAAAACATCCATGCAGAAGAATGTCTCATCCCTGAAAAACCGGGGACTTGGTAGCTCCCAGTGCCCAGGGGATGCGCATCTGCTGTTTCTGATTTTTTTTTTTTTTGAATTAAACCTTTTGCATTGGTTGCTGAAAGTGCTCCCCTCGTCCTGTCCCCTCAGCCTCTTCTCAGCTTGCACCCGGTCCTCCTTCCACCTGCTTGAACATGTGGTCCCTCCGCAAGGAACAAGATTCACCCCAAGACGGTGAAGCGTTTTATCTCTGTGACATTAGCAGGAGGCAGCTGTTTCCCATAAATCAAGATTGGGAAGTGTTACAGTCCCTGTACTCCTGAGTCCAGAGGTTAAACAGACTGAACGGAACACCCAGCGGGCTGCCCCCTCAGAGGGCGTCCGCAAATTATATCTAGCTTTGAAATTCTGCTCATAACTGAATTGATGATTGAATCAATTCCTCAAACCTTGTTCCCTGAAATGAACAGAATGACATGTTCTATTTACTGCCACCCCCCAAATCTTCCATTTTAAATCATTTTAATACCAAAGCAAACATATTCAAATATTCAATTTGAAACCAATTTTCCCCCCATTTGCATCCTTCCTGGTGGGCTGGGAGGTGCTTTTACAGTGGATATACTGAAAGCTCTTTGTTCTCACACTCACATAAAAATTATTTTAAAATAACAAATACTGTTATCAGTTATCAGCTCAGCACAATAATTAATCAATTGCAAAGCAATGGCTTAAAACCAACACTGATTAAACTATTGGAGGTCTATCTGTTTAAGTGACTTCTAATCTTCTACAGAAATTGAATACCACTATTATATGTTAGATCATATAAAACAACACTAGTCTTTAAACTTTATGAAAGGCTTCATTAAAGACCTGAATTACTACATATTAAAACAAATGTGGAAAATGACTTGAGAAACCCCTCTTAATCAGTTCAGGGACCTTTATTGAATATATTTTTACCATGCCCTCATTTGATCCTATTTCTGCAGAACAGGGAGCCTGAAAAGGTAGATTCATATTGAGGCAATAGTCTTCAATGCTGTACTAATTTGACTATTTACAAAGGGCCACTGTGGCACTAAGACAATCCACAGAGCACCAAGATTCCTGTGCATGGGCCCCAGGGCAGCTCTCCTGCACTGGTAGACAGGTGTAAGGTTACAGGCCAGCAGGGTGGGAAGAATCCAGTCACTGTTACTTCAAATCATATGGGTGCTTATTTCCAAGCCAGATCTCTCTGGCCCCAGGGACAAAAGCAGATTTTTCTTATGTTAGAGCGTCCCTAGTACTGTGAGAGGGTACTTGACAAGGTACCCACAGACTGGATACTTTACAATGAGCAGGAAATAGTTTTCTTCAGCAGGTGGGATTTTTCAATAAAGGAGAGGTGCTATGACTTGAGCATTTGTCCCTTCCAAAGCCCAGGCTGAAGTCCAGTTTCCATTTCAACAGTAGTGAGAGGCAGTCTGATGGTTGGGTTCTGCAGGCAGGTGTTGCTCAAAGCATCCGCATTAATGAGGCAAAGTTATTGGTAGGACTTTTAAAAAAAATTTATTTCTTACTAAATATTTAAGATAATATTATGAAAAACCAACAACAATAAACTTTCACTTACCTACTCAGTTCCTAGCCTGAATTGCAGAACACAGGTGTAGTGACATGATCAATAGCACTGAGCTGATGAACAAATTCATGCTTAGTTGAACACTGTCCTCCATGTAAAAACTCCTACTGCTTCTTTTCCCATCATTCCTGAGAAATGAGTGTCCCTATTTTTCCAGCATCAGAGATGAATTTCTCTAAAGCCAGAAATGTCCCCTCTTTGGTATACCCCTGAGGTGTGGGCAAGTCACATTGGCCCTGGGAAAGGGCACAAACTTTATACCCATATTCTGTTTCTTAACAAGGCCAGTGTGGCTGGAGCCAGCTCATGGCAATAGATTATGATAGCAAGAAAAGTAAGCACCAATTTACAGGGACCAGAGTCATCATCAGGTGGGATCTGGGTTTGTCCAGAGGTGATGAGAAGCCAGCAAAGGGACTAAATGGGGAATGAGTTATCCATGAGCTGTGGCAAGGGACTGTGGCCCTAGGTACAGTGAGAAGACCAGGTAGGATTGTGCTGTCCTTTTCCAGGTGGCAAGCAGTGGTGAAATAATGGATCGGGTAAAGACGGAGAGTACTGAAGGGTTCAAGGTAATCAGACATGGGAAGTGTGCCCTAACACCAAGAGTCCACATGGCAACCAGTTCCAACAGCTTGACAGGCAGCTAGGCAAAATAAAGTTGTAAATATGCCACAAGAGAGTACAGATCAGCAAAAGAGGCATCAGGGGAACATATCACTGAGTGATCTCTGCACAATCCAGAGACCTTAGGAGACTAGAGGGATAGTGCTCTGCAAAATTTAATGCAAACAAGGGGAGAATGCACATTCACATTTCTTGGAGACTAAGGCTCTATTAAATGTATTCAACACAAAGAGTTGTTTATTTGCCAGGATAGAGACAGGTTACTCCCTGCGGGAACTTAGCAGGGAGAAGGGGCAAGCCAACGGTAACACATTGGAGGGAAATGATCTACTTGTTCGACACTATGAGATACTGTAGTTAGAATCTCTACAACCACTTGTCTACTCTTCACAAAATGATCAGAGGCCAAGTCAACCATCCCAACAGCTTCCAAAATTAAACAGAAGTCCAACATTTTATTTCATTTCATTTCATTTTATTTACTTCTAGTTTTTGATTGAGACATATCATTGATATAGTAAAGTGCACTAATCTTTTCTAAGTTTTGATAACACAGACATAGCTAAAATGTAACATTTAAGCTGTTTTTATGTGTGCAGTTCAGCTGTATTAAGCACACTGACATTATTGTGCAGCCACGGCCACCATCCATCCATCAAACTTCTATCTTGCAGAATTGAAATTCTGAATGCACTGAACAATAGCTCCCCATTTCCCACCCCTAGCACCTACAATTCTATATTTGCTAATCTTAAGTGCATAGTTGGATACATCCATGCACTCTACCCCATGTAAAGAACACCCAGATCAAGAGTTTGAAAATCCAAGTACTCAAAAGTCTGCACCTTGCCTCACTGGGAAATGTTTATTTTCCCTCCTGTCTTCCCAGTTCTCTCTCCATCATAATGCAAAGGCATTTATGAGGTGCTTATTCAATATGGCATTTTATTTTGCTTTATTCAGAAGGAGAGAAACAGACGTGACACTATCACTAAATTCTCTAAGAATTTACAACCCAAACTTGACAAAGAAAGGTCTCTGAGTTACTGAACTTCTCCCTCTGTTCTGGGGGCTTGTGCTGAGGGTAAGATGCAGCAGGTGAGGTGCAGGACATGGTGCTGCCTGTGAAGAACACACACACACAGGAGTAGGCGTGTGCTGGTTTAGCTGCACCTGCCGAATATCTGTCCCTGCTTCTAGACACACTAGTCTCTCCAGGGGAAACCTCCCCTGTATGACCCTCCATTTGCAAGATCCAGTGGGCTCAGCCTTATGGGCATTTTACTGTATGTGGCAAATAAACATACGCAGCCAAGTTTAGGGAGGAGCTAGGAAGAGGATCCAATGGGCTGACTATGACCTTCAATCTGACTTCCGGCAGATGTGTAGTCTTGAGAATGTTTAAGAACCTTGCTGCACAGTAGTGATAAAATGGGGAATGTAACTCTCCAGTCATAGTACTGTTGTGAGACCTAATGACCTAACAGCACAGGTAAGTGTTCAATAAACTGCATGCGTGAGTATTAATGCTAGAAAAAAATATTTATCTTTGTTTTCATCTTGGACTAACATGATGCTCCTCTAGCCTTTAAGTATCTTGAAGGCAAGAGTAGTGTCCTACTTACTTCTGCATTTCTAATGTCAGGTATGTGATGGATTCTTAGAAAATAACTGTTGAACAGATCACATGATGTGACACCCATGTTCAAATTTTTGTTCTGGCTCCCACCCTTTCTGACTGCTCTTTACCCATTTTTTTTCCGACAGATGTATGTGGTTTTAATAAGCTAAGTAAACAACTTTATGATGTAGAATTGTGTCACCCTTTATTTCCTCTGGGCTGTGTCCCAGGAAGTGAGCTGATTCCCTGGAATACAGAGCTGGGCTCTTGGGAGAGGTGCACACTGGCCTAAGGGCCCAGGATAGCTGGGCACCCCACCTGGCAGCAATGTGTGCTGCAGGGCCCCTGCCACAGTGAGGGCCACACTGCACAGCATAAACACACATACGCATCACAGTCAGGTCTTTGTGGTTGAGAGTATGTTCTCTAAAAATATACGCTGGATGCTGAACTTCGGAATCCCAGGGCCTTGGGATGTGACCTTCTTTGGGCCTTCGGGGAGGGGAGATGATGGAAACACACCGTGAGAAGATGGCCATCTGCTGGAGTGACACGCTACAGGCCAAGAGGAGCCAAGAGTGAAGCCAACACTAAAGGTAGGAGAGGCAAGAACAATACTCTCTTTAGTAGGCATGGTGGTGCATGTCTGTATTGCTGGCCCTCTAGGAAGCTGAGGCAGAAGGAGCACAAGTTTGAGCCCTGCCACAGATCCTTTCCTGGAGACTCCAAAGAAACCATAGCCCTGCTGACACCTGGATTTCAGGCCCCCAGAAGTGTTAAAGGATATATTTTGATTATTTTAAGCCACACAATTTGATACTGTGCTACTAACATACTGACTCTTTATGGGGTTCTTGTAATCCCTTAAACTCTACATGGCTAGGAGTGCTGGTGAACACCTATAATCCCAGCATTCTGTGAGGCTGACACAGAAGGGTTGCTAATTCAAACCCAGATTGTACAACTTAGCACCTTAAGGAGAACTTATCTCAAATTAAAAAGCAAAAAAGGGCAGGGGATCTGGCTCAATGCAATGGCACTGAGTTCAGTCCCTAGTAACTCACACACACACACACACACACACACACACACACACACAGAGATATCAACAGGGGAAAAGCATTATTTCACCAAATGTACCTGAATTAGGTCTTTTCCTGAAGTTGTTTCTAAGTGATCTTCATGGATACCATGAAACCCTAGGTACTGGGCATTGGCTGTCTTGCCTATAATGTGCTTCTTTATTTTCTGTAGGAAAACTATGATGCTGTAAGTCCAAAGGGCATGAAGTCATGGTGGAGTCACCACCCTCTGTAACACCTAAGGGGAAAGATTGCCAAGTAGGACAGATAAAGCTGGGCATGAAAATCTCAAAAGACAGTGGCCATGGTGGAGTGGTGGTGGTAACGTCACATCTGCCGGGCCCCAGAGTAACTCAGGAAACACCACATTCTGTGAATTTACTTTTTCTCTACTTTACTTAATGCGTTGATCAAATACTTTAGCTCCTCAATAAAAGCTCAATCTCAAGTTTCTTAAAAGGGATGCAAAGTGGCTAATGGACTGGGAGGAATTGGTTGTAGCAGGAAGTACATTTCAGAAGTACATTTTGTTTATATTAAAACCTCATTTAAGTATCACTGCAAGGGAAAACTGCTCACAGGGCACGTTTAATATGACTAATACTTGCACAACCTCAAAATATTCCACTACCATCAACGTAAGAGATATAATTTTACAAATATTTTAAAGTCACTAATATGGTCAGATGCTACCCAGATGACACAAATTATAACAAGAAAACACAGGTATAATACCGAATATTTACTGAGGAACTTTGTTACAAATCTCATCATTGTATTACCAGGATGACAGATTGCAAATACCAGCATTTTGCTGCACCATCTCTTCATTAAGTCTCTGTTTACAATGTTATAAATGGCATAGTAACTCACAGGTCAGCTTATTGTTGATACTTGGTGCTCTTGATGCTAATATATGCGCTGGTTTTGCCACAAATAGGAACCTGACATTCATATTTTGACTTAAGATGATTCATCATGTAAAACCTATTGCATATTGCAGAAGAGCATTCACTTTAGTAAGTTTAATACAGGGATCCTTGAGATACTGCATTTTGAAGCAGTTTGGTCTGATAGTCCCTTGCCTATGGGTGCCAAGATTTTCCCTCATGGACTATCCAAACAAGGGTGAACCCTACTGAAACATTATGTCTGCAGCCTGCAAGCTGCTTGCTCAGAGGAATAATTCCCCCAAGGCTAACATTCTGCAGGACTGGAAGAGATTTCTGGGCAGGAAATGATAGGTGTATCAGGAAGAATCTGCACAAAGAAAACCTCTGGGGTCTCCTCCACTAAATGGCCCTGATACACAAAATCAGACGGATACCTGTGTCCTCCTCTTCCATCCCCATACCCACTGAGCACTTTCTTCCAAGCTGTCATGGAAATGCAATGTCAGAAAATTGTAAGAAAGTGAGAGTTGTCCAGTCTCCCAAGAGATGACACTTCTTAAGCCACGCAAATAATGGTGTCTTTATTCCCAGGGTTACAGGAGGTCTGTGTGTGAGCAAAGCAACCATGTCTTTTGGATGAGGATTAAAAGGAGAAATTTCATGATATGTATAAGTGTTGTAGTAAGTGACATTTCAGGTGGAGAAAGGGGAGATGGTATTTAGAATAATTCTCTGCTGTGTTAATTTTTGTTGCCATGACTCTGCATTATTAAAAAGGAAAAATTTCACCTGTGAAATAAATTGTTCCCTGAGAACATTTTGCAAAATTTCTGTATCTGCAGAGGTCCCACAGGTGATTCATTTGAATAAAGTAAAAAGGTAAATGGCATAGTTTTTGCATATTAAACAGAAAAAATTCCATTTACACAAACATGTGTTATGTCCTATCTAATGGTTATGGACTATGTGATTTTCCTAAGTCTTTTTCATTTTTTGACAATGACTTATGCAAAATAAATGATTTCATTTTCACCTTACCACAAAGCAAATACAAAGGCTTCAGTGGGAGGACAATGGCAATGGACAGCTCATCTCCATGTCAGGCCAAAATAGGGAAGAGCGAGAACTGTAGGAAAGTGTAGTGTGCTTGCCATCTCACCCTTGGTCAGTCACAGAATACCGTTTCCATGTTGAAACCCAAGTTCAACATTACCAGGGATTTTACTTTCTTCTCAAGAACTTGTTCTTTTGGTTAAAAGAATAAAAGCCTAGATATTTCTAGGAAATTTTCAGATTTTTAAATATTGGCAAAGGTTTTACATAATTTTCCAATTATGTGTGCTAGAAACACTGTCCCTAGCAACACAATTGAAAGTTTCTACTTCACTACCTCTCTCCTAGAGTTCTTTGTGGCAGTGTGCTTTGCAAATAACAGTTAAAACTAATAACTGCTTGCATGGGAAGGTGTGGATCCTGTCCAAGCAAGAGAGCTCTTTCACTGTTGATAGCTAGGAAAGCATCTGCCTTATGATTGTGCTGACCAAAAGACCCAACTGCATGACTTCCTGCATGTACAAAGACCATGTTATTCATTTCTGTGCAATAAAACAAGACCCACCTCTCTGCAGGAGGCTCAGCTCCACACCCTTCAGGACTAATCTCTTTGTAATAACACGCAACCCCTTCCTGGCTACCCTGAAAATCTTTCAGTATTCCTTCTACACTTCAGTGGTGCCCTTTGCCTACACTGCTTCCTCTTTTTCTTTAATTATCTCTAACTTCCCTTTGGTGCTATGTATTCCAACTTTCCCAGCATCACCATTTCCAAACCAGAAACACTGAGGATGACCTGCTTGGTAAGATTTGGACACCTGTGCTCATTAGGGTAGATAATGTGAAAAAGATGTAAAAGAGATCTCTCTTTTTTTTTTTTTCCCAAAAATAGATTCATGCACATCTTTAGTGGTGAGCAGTTCCTCTATAAGTTTCTAGGTTAATGTTTTCATTATGGTTATACTGCTTATCTGTTCTAATACTTGGGTGGATAGCTTGATGTTTCTGTCAAATTTGTTAATTTTTAGCCTTTATTTCTTCAAATATTTTGTGGTCCCCTTTACTCTTTTTCCTCTCATTTGGTAGCTTAATTAAACATATTTCAATATTTCCTATATATCACTGAGGAGTTTTTCAATAATTTCCTTCTTTATATTCTTCAGTTCTAGCCTTTTGTCTTCAGATTTACTGATACGTTTCTTCAGCATCTTACATCTGATATTACACATCAGATTACTGCACATTTCCATTCTTGACTCTCAGTTAGGTCCTTGTCTGTAGTTTCCATTTATTTCTGAAATTTTCCATCTGTGAACTCACTGTGTTCATCTTTTCCTTTAAGTCCTTCAGGATATACAGCAGTTATTTTAAAGTGCTTGTACAGATTAATTGCAACATTTGAATCTCCTTGCAGTGCCTCTTCCTATTTCTTTTCTTAATCATTCATGAGAAAAATATTTCCTGAAAGGGGCAGAAATAATTGTTTCAGGCTCTGTAAGTCATGTGATACCTGTTGAATTAATTCAGCAATGTCACTGTAGTACAAAACCAGCCATAGCCAATCTGAAGATAGAAATGAATATATTCCAATGACACAGGCATATTTATAAAATTAGGTGGTTGTCCCACAGGCTGTAGTTTATCAGTCCATTACTACAGATTCAGTCAATGTTTCTAATCTATATATTGGTAGTGTTTTTTTTTATTGCAATGCTGGACATTACAACCACAGGGATTCACTAAGTCAGATACATCTTCAGGATCTGAGTCATTCTGTTTTCCTTCAAATGGTGGCTGAATATTTTCTGGCTGTACTTAAATAAATTCCACATGCTTGTGACTCTTTTGTTTTCATGTTTTAGCTTTGTTAAAGAAGGCCTAGCTTGGATTTTTCCAAAGTACTACGTCATGAATCTTATTGTAGGTCAAGGACTGCCTAACATTTTATGAAAAGAGGCAGTAAAAATTTTGGGTTTGTGCATAACACACAGTCTCAGTCATGGATTCATATTCTTTGCCCACAGACCAGATGTGGCATCTGGAGTGTGGTTTGCTAAATCTTACTCTAAGACATATTCCTCACTCTTAAAATCTTATTTTGAAGTCTGAATGAATGTCCATAGCCTCCGATAGCTGTGTTCAGGACTTGGAATCACAACTAGCCTCCCTACTCGTACTCTTGGAGACTCATTTTGTACACAGGTGTGATTATAATGTATAATTAATGTTTAAATTTAAGAACTAATAATTATTGCAGTAGAAGACACATTGCTGCTATCCCCCCCAACTACTCCACCTAGCTTTAAACATACTTATCTCATTGTGTTTGACACTTTCTGAAGCATTTCTGAAAGTCCTCTTTTGTGAGTGTCTGTAGTTGCATGTCACGGCTAACTCAATAGCCTCATCAATCCAAAATGTTTACCTTTCATGGTCATTTTTTAGGGGAAGACTTAGAAATTGTGTGGAACCAGATTCAGTGAATAAGGTAGATAAGGTCAAACCATACGTTTTTTATGACCTTGACCTTCTATCAGATGGCAGTTGGAAGTAGCATTCCCTGTATTTTTTAAAAATAACATTACCTAAAGACATTCATGAAAGAGGAAATCCAGAACTACTTCAGAAAGTGGCAAAAACAATAAGATAAATGGGACTGAAGTGAAAAAGAGTATTTTGAGGGTGACTTATTACAAACCAGAATGGCATTAATTCGGTTTTGGAAATGCTATTCTGGCCCTAAAGTAAATGGAAGTCTGGGTAATTTTAAAATATTATCCGAACAAAGACTGCATTGGAAGGGATGGGAATGTTATCAATAATTACATCAATAATAATCACTGTAATCAGAACTACTCTTGGCAATCACAGATATATGCTTTTCCTGAGAGTAAAGAATCTGGATTAATCCACATGTGAAAACAGGCTCACCTCACCTCACCCTTAGTGCGGGTGTGGAGAGGAATACATAGACTTAAAGGTATCATGGATCTCACTGTTCTGCTCAGTGTTTACAACTAGTTATCTTATCAATTCTGGTTTCATCAACCATCATCAATCTGGTGTATGTAGAGCTGGGTTTCAATCTCTCAACTATCACCATCTGAGCAGCTGACGCAGTGGGTGACTAAATTTCATCTATTTAATTCCAGGCAACTTTTGGGAAATGTGCTGGGCATGGTGCTCTCAGCTATTTAGAAAATTATGTTTCCTAGGGCTCTGCGCCCAAATCACTTCATGCAAAGGGAGCTGGCTCTGCACTAGAACACTTAGGAGCAAATCAGCACAACCAGGTTAATCAGAAGCACTTAAACATTAGTTCAGCTATCTTGAAAGGAGTTTAATGTTTAATTCAGCCATCTATAAAAATGCCTATATGTCGTCAAAACATATATGCAATCAAGATTAAGGCTATGTAACCATTGGAAATTATACTATAAAATTTGCCAAAAATATTAAATCTCTATGTTGTTCCCAACAGAATACTCTTTAGTGTGAATATCTGTGCATGAATGGGCTGCATCACAGGCACACAGAATTCAGAAAGCATGCATTTAGGTTCACTGTCAGGAGTGCTTTAATAGTCTTAAAAGCAACTTGTAAATGAGAAATCACGCAGGGCAAGTATAAATGTTCACAGTGTAACAGCAGATACATTGGCTTCCTTATATATGAACAGGACACTGTCCCATCAAAACCCAGTACTCTGACTACCCTGTCAACTCAGTAGACATTTCTCAACTGTTTGGAAGTGAAATATGAGTGAATTATTAAATACAGCGATTTTCAAGGCTATTCGCTAGTCCAGGCAGTGCTACAAGGAAAGCAGTGGTGTATTGCTCAGAAAGGAAAAGAAGTTAGACAATAGAATGAACACTCATAGGCCAGCATGATGGGAAAGTCCACTGCACAGAAAACCTTGCTTGACCCACTTGTTAAGTGATGATGTCTCTCATTATGGTGAAGTTGCAGCTTTAATTTTGGATTCTCCTGGAGGCAGAGTTGGAGTAAAATTCATGTGCAAATTTTATGTTTGAGAGAGGAGCTAAGGAAATTACAGCAAGAGAATGAAAAAGTAAGACATGGAGTGTAAGGAAGCTACCTAGGGTAGGCCCACGGAAGGCAGAGGGTTAACACATGAGCTGTACCGCAGCCATGCCCTGTGTAGATTTTCTGTGCCTCAACTTACCTTATTATTAACTTAAAACAGATGTTCTTTGTTCTTGCTCTTTTTTTATTTTAAAGAGAAATAATACTAAAAGTGATACAGAATTTCAAACCATAATGATAGGAAATTAATTGCTGTTATATTACATATTGTTATCTTCAAAGCAATTGTTCAGATCACCAGATACCGGTATACAAGATTGACCAAACAATTAAGCATTAACTGTCATTGCTTATTAGAGGCAGGAAGAGGCATTTCACCTTACACTAGATTGCATCGATTTCTGATATTGCAACAGCAATTCTGGACATTCTTTTTTTATACTTTTAATGAAATACTCCTCTCTTTACAAGTCAGGATAGAGAAAGTAGCTGTCAATGAAATTAACTTGGAAACTTCGCTCAGAAAATGCTCAAACTGGTTGGTATTTACATATCTAACCAACTAAGACATTTTTCCATTTGTCCTAGCTCGAATCTGCAAAAACTTGCGCTCAGTTCTAGGGTCAAGCCCACACATAAAAGACGTAAACACCAGGTCCTTCTCACATGTTCATCTCAAAGTGGGATTAAGTGTTTTAGCTCCTTTCCCCAAAGCGGGTCCATAGTTGCTCCGAGCTTAGAGGAACTGAAGCAGGATAGAATGTGGTCCAAACAAAGCTAGATATGAGAAGCTAGGCCTGGGCTGAATGTATAGCTGCACCTTTATGTCATATTCTTGGAAATAATACCCTCTATGAAGGTGAAGATCTGTGGTCTCCCCCCAGTTCTTCATGTGTCTGGAAGATGATTGGATCAGAGGGGTCCACTGATGAGTTCCTTGCTAATTGGCTGTTGGCAAGTAGGGCCTGGTTAGCTACAGGGGCATGACCTCCCACTCCTGCCTTCTCATCCTCTGCTTCCTGCTCACCACAATAGCAGCTTCCTTCCACCAGACGCTTCTAACATGCCTTTCTGCCTTGGAGCCAGCTGACTATGGGCTAAAACATTGGAAATCATGAGCTAAGAAAAGTCTCTCCTCCTTTAACTTCTGGGTACTAAGTAGGATATTCTGTTCCAATGGTGAGAAAGTGTTTAAGGCACCCTTTCTTTATGCTTCTATTGGCACAGATTAAAGAGAATCTTCTCATGAATTAATATGTAAAACAGTTAGCGTATTGGTTGCACCCAGTAAAAATCGGCTTTAAAATTTTGAGTCAGTGTTATTAAGTACTCAGAAGTATTTTAAATGTTTAGAAAGCATGTTTTTTTCTCTTGGAGTGAACTGAGCCATTTCCACTGACCAAAGATGCCTGTGATTCCCTGGAGTACACTATGGGGAAGAAAGCATGAGGGCCAGGGCCTTACACAAAATGAGAAGCACTGCATGATTCCACGTATGCTGGAGTCTAAAGATGTAGAAGGTATAGAAGCAGGGAGCACAAAGATGGTTACTGGGGGACAGAGGGGGCATTGGAGTGGTATCTGCGGAAACATTAAGAGCTCTGTTATGCATCATGCAGATTTTAGTTAATTATAATGCATTTCAGTTCTAAGAATTGCTAAGAGAGTAGATTTTAAGTGTTCACACTATAATTTTTTTTTTAAAGAAAAGACTAGGTTCTCGGATAGAGGACAGTTTTGCTGTAAAGGAATGTTCAAGAAGCACATGAGAAGTCCTGGGGGAGACGATGAACGCCGGAGGCAGATTTTCAGAGAAGATGCTATCAGAAGGAAGTGAGGCCATGGGGAGCTCCTTGGGGCCAAGGTTGTGTTCTAGGCACAGTGGGGAGGGGAAGACAGCCTACTTGGCTATGTCAGATCATTTCTGACAGGACAATATGGGCAACTTATGCCTTTGCTGTAAGACACTGGGTAAAAGCAAAATTCTTAGTAGCATTGGAAACACCAAAATATGAAAGATGAGAATATGAACTTTCATCAAAAATATTTGTCTGGTCATTTTGATAATGTGATTTGTGAGTCTCCTTGCAGAAGACTTCATGAGTCTTCATGTAGATATGTCAGTCTTCATGCTTAAAATACAAAGATGGAATCATCATGGTTGAAACTCACATACACACATGCATACATACTTGTTCCCTTCTGCCTACATCAGTGATTCAAGGACTCACTAAACTCAGGAGATTTGTTCAATGCCAAGTTGAGAACACAAAAATCCAAGGATGTACTTCTTACCCTTCAGGATTTTATTTCTTTTTTTTTTATAAAGACCATTATATACACATATCTCAGTTGACCTTAAATTGCATAGCAAAAGACCCATAGGGTATAGGCTATTCAGTTAAATGAAAGGCATGGATATACATCAGCATCAATTATAAAGTTTAGGGTTTGTTTGTTTGGTTGGTTTAATTTTACTAGTAATGTCTTGGATCAAGGTACATGTTACAGATTAGGTGATATGAACAATAGCAATCTATGCTCTCAGAATTCTGGAGGCCAGAAGTCTGAGATCAGGGTGACAGTGCGGGTGATTTCTCCTGCGACTTCTGTCTGGGCCTGTGGATGCCATCTTTTCTCTGGATCACCACATGACCATGGTCATTCCTCTGCATGTGTCTGTGTCCTAAGTGACTCATAAGGACACCAGGCATATCTGATCAGGTCACACCAACAAAGCCTCATTTTATCATAATCATGTCTTCATTTTAATCTCCTCCAAATATAGTCAGTTCTGAGGTTCTGGGAGTCAAAACTTCAACATATGACTCGCAAGGAGACCCAGCAGTTAATAACAACATGCTGATTCAATGTTTTCAAAATATCTCACCTGTAAGTTTTGAAATTAGTGTTCTTAATCTAAGAAATGAGTTAGAAAAAGACATCCTTTGGGATTCATTTCTAAAGTTTTCTTTTCTTTTCTTTTTTTCTTTTTTTTTCTTTGAGACAGGGTCTTGCTGTGTAGTTCAACCTGGCCTTGAACCCACTGTGTAGGCCAAACTGGGTTTGAATTTATGGCAATCTTCATGCCTCAGTCTCTCTTGTGTTAGAATTATAGGTCTGTACCATCAAACCCAGCTCATTTCTAATCATTTAATCTAGCAAGTATGAGAAGAGCTGAAAGAAATGGGCCTTTATATAAACTTTCAGGATGGACTTCAAAAAGTACTCTACATTACCTCAGAGTAGTATATGACGCCCTATTTTTCCTCTATTTTCTGTAGGGTTCTGGGTGGTCCCCATGACTGGGACATATACTTTCTGCTACAGCACTTCCAAGACCTTGAAACACAGCTCTCTCTCCGCATGCATCCCTGCCGCATGAAACTCACAAGCCACCCATGGAAATAAGAAAATGGAGACAGATCACCTCACCCTGTGTGTGGCATAAATGGATGGTCCCTCTGCCTTGGCTGCCAACATTGGTAGGCAGTGGCAATCCACAGAGGCATCAGGAAAGATTACAGAATGTGATGAAGAGTTGGCTTTTAGCAAACCTTTCACCAGATTCTTGACTCTACAATTCTCCAAGTTTATATATTTCCCCAGTGTATCAGTAGGGACTCTTTGATCACAGGAAAAAAGGAATGAGTTCTGACTCAGTTCAGCAGAAAAAGAGATCGCTCAAAGGATATGAGGTAGCTCATGGGATGGGATGCATGGATAATCAGGCTTAAATACATAAAGAAAGGGATGAGGGTGGGTCTGGGGTCCAGCTTGGGGAACTATCTCCCTGTCGATCTTATCAGGAGGTCACCACTGAAATAAGCTAACTCCCCCTCCCCTCCCCTCCCCTCCCCTCTCCTTTCCTTTCCTTTCCTTTCCTAATTCTCACCCTCACCCTCTTTTTCTCTCTCTGTTTCATGGAGGAATCCAGGGTCTCTGCACAGGGTTACCACCCTAGCCCATATTTAAAAAAAAATATTTTCACTGTGGGAAAGGGATTTGCTGAATAACCAAATTACCTAGGCTGGGAGAGAACTTGCAAACTTCCTGCTTTTGCCTCTCAGAGTGCTGAGATTACAGGCTTACCTCACCGTGCCTGACTCCAGCTTTCTAATCACATCCTTTGTTTCTTATCTTGCATGATTATAATCGACACCCAAAATCTCAGGAGAGAGCAGCTAACTGGCCAGTCTTAGTCAAGTCTACATCCCTTGGCTGGGAATGAGTGCCTCTATTTGTGTTGCTCCCAAGACTACACGGATGAGAGAGGAGAATGAGCCCCCAAAGCAGAGTAGGGTGCTGTTCACTCAGGGCAAAAATGCTTTCTGGCTGCTACCACAAGTGTGCATGTGCTCCCGACACTTACTCACATGGTAAGTACATGATCCCTGCACCATCAGGAAGGGAGAAGCTGTGTCCCTTTCATGCATCCCCACAGAAACATGCTTGCCTCCTCCCAGCTCCAAGTAGAGAAAACTACAAGTGTCCTATTTATGAGCTTCCTTCCCCCTTATATTTCCCTGGCAAGTATCCTTTTTTCTTTTTTCACTGGAGTGGTATTTAGATCTCAAAAGCACAGAGCAGGAAGACAAGTCTTTGCTGAGGCATCAGTCATAGAAATGAAGAGCAGCTATGACAAATTGAAATGTCAGCATTATTAGCAGTTTGCTTGAAGCTGTTTGATATCGATTTAATGATAAAACAAGAAATGGGACACATTTGCCCTGGAAAGGGGTATGATGACTGGGAATAATGGCTAAAATTAATGCCAGGGACAGGAAGAATTAATATTAGACCAAGTGTCCTAAATGTGATCACTTTGGAGTCTTTCTAGAAGAAAGTTTTGAAATGCCTGTGAAGACTCACAGATGGACAGAGGCATGTAACTCACACACATGTGAGTTACACAATTCAGCCTCAAGCAAGAAGGCAGGTCAATACCTGTCCAGGCCTTTGTTCATGTGTCACACTGAAGTGGGGGGATTAAAACCTATGCTTTTGTCTGGTTTCTTGATCCATTTCTTTTTTACTTTTCAATTAATATCCTTGTGAAAATTAGGGCCTTCTGGGACATTGGTAAGGAAGAGTGTGGAATGCAAGGTCTTGTTAAGACAGCATTCTTTCAACAATTTTCTACGGGCTTGTAAATATCTGGTTTCAGAAGGGAGGGAGTGTTTGGAGATGATCTGGTGGAGGGAATTGCAGCACCTTCTAGAAGTGGAGAGCTAATTACTTCGGGACGAACTGCCTGTGCTTGGAGAAAGTCACAAAGATAGAACCATTAGTTAGATAAAATTAAAGCAAGGAAACAGCCATGAGGTCCTTTCTTGTGTGCACCCATGTGCCTATGCACATTCATGAGCGTGCACCCCACCACACACACACATGTACAAAGGACCTGTGTGGAATGAGGGATATTGACAATGGAGATCTCAGGCCAAGTCCTGAGGTTCCTACCTGGGATCGGATTTTTCCCGCCTCCTCTGCTAATCACTAAAGTCTAAGCATGGCTGATCCTGTGGATGTTAAGTTAGAGAAGGGGTCATTCAGAAGAAGCCAAAGGAGAAACTCTTAAGGCTGGTTTCAAGAAAAGAATTATTCTGATACCACTAAAGAACAGTTTTCCAAGGACAGGCAACAGGACACCTATGTAGGAAAATGCCACCCTTCTTAGGGAGTCCCAGAAATCCCTAACTAGTGGATCCAAAATAATTTAGGATAAATTTTGTTCTTCCCCTGGAGACTGATGGGGTTACAATATTTTAAGGTTGGAAGATAAACTTAAACATAATTCTATTCTGCATTTCAAGCCCTTATCTCATTTATGATTGTTTATGATTTAAGAGCCACTTCCTTTGAAAATGGATAAACTAGGTAATTGAAAGGGGGGCATGCTTTTGAGGGAAACTATTGCTTTTAAAGTGATACAAGCCGAGCATGGTGCACATGTCTGTAATCCCAGCACTTGGGAGGCTGAGGCAGGAGGATCGTTGCAAGTTCGAGGCCAGCCTGGGCTACAAAGTGAGCTCAAAGCCAGCCTGAAATGCACATGGAGACCCTGTCTCAAAAAAGACCCCCCCAAAAAAGTGATATAGAAATACATTCTACTTTTTGTGTTAGTGTGAAATATATAAATGTGCATTGATTTGTCAATCTTTGATGATAATCTAGGGCCCCTTTTGGGAATAATATCTCTGTAGGTGGAAATCCCTCAAAAACCTTCCCATGAAAACTTAACAATTTTAATATCCATCAGAGGTTAACCAACTATGGCCCAGTGTCTGTTCTTGCAAATAACATTATGTTGGAACACAACATCAGTTATTCGTTTTGTCTATGGCTGCTTTTTGTACAGCGGTGGTGTTGAGGGATTGCAATGGTCATCCTGGGACTTGTCCAGACTAATACAGCCATAATATGGTCCTTTGCAGAAGAAAGTTTGCCAGCCTCCATCTAGCTCATCACTTCTGATTTTGTTTAAAGTGAATGAGGACATCAGAACACACCTGAAAGTTTCTCATTGTAGAATATTTTCAGATTTCTGAAGGTTCAATTTCTCCTGATACTTCACAGTCCTCTCGCTCACAGCTAATTGAGCTAATTTTTGAGGCTTGCCTTTATAGAATGTTTCCAAAACACTTAACTTAGTTTTCATAGAAACAGCTCTTTTCCTTACTGAGCTCATTTTTCATCAGTTTACATGATATTCCACTAAATAATGTAATTACAATAACAAGTGCAGCTGGCAGAAGCAGCTCTGGGAACAAATACAACGGACTCTTGGCACACAGACACCACAGCAGGGAAGAACAAGGTACACTTGTGTGAAGCAGCCCTCTCATAGAATGTACTCGGCCCACCAATAGGTTTTATAGAGGGACTTTCATGGTATGCGTTAATCAGGTCAGACTGACAGGTGGAGAGTAAGGAGTAAGCTTCTTGCACTGATGCCATTTCACTCAGAAATCCTTGATTCTGGTATTTTAAGTTTCCCAGCGACCTTTTCTTTCATTTTCACCACTGTTAGTTGACAAATGTTTATTTTCCTCTACTCTGCAAGGTATATGGAAACTAGAACTCTCTATGTCTTATTATACTATTTTATCTTTAATGTCTAGCACACTGATCAGCCTATGATCCATGCTGAGAGATATTTCTTGACTAAATAACTGAATGAAGTCAGGCATTCCTATAATATGCCATCCTGAAACTACTGTCAAGCAAACCTAAGACCTGAGAGTCTCATCAGAGTTATTGGGTGGGATTTACATTTCGTTCCTTGCTGCGCTGAAAGCCACTGAGAAATATTTGACTCTGAAAGAGGAAGAAGATGTTCAGAAGCAAAGAAAAGCATTTCTCTGGTTCTGATAACTTAATTCCAGGCAGTCCACACTATGCACTCTGTTGCCTGGATGAAGCCAGTGGGTTGACGCCAGTGGGTTGATGATGATTAGCAATTTGCATTCTGCAATCCACATCACTCTTGTAGCTGCAGAAATTAGAAACTTGCTTCTAACAGGCAAATTAAAAATTGATAACACAGATCTGCTGTACAACATCTTTCATGGGCTGGCACTGTGGCACTGTGTCGCTAAAACTTCAGTCATTTGTGTTCACATATCACCATTTTTGCCATCACTGTGGCAATCTGAAACATTATGCAGTTAATACTTATCTTTCAAGAAACTCATGTTTTTAATTTAAGTACATATATTTGCCAAGAAAACTCTGTAATACCACTTTAAATGGAAAACTAGTATTAGTACTCATTAATAAAAGCTAATGGAAAATAAATCCATTCAAATATAAAAGTTATTAAAAACTTTCCTGTACATTGTATCTAAGAATCTCACCTGCATTGATTATTTTAACATTGGTACAGACACACATAGACAGGTACACATGTACACACACACACACACACACACACACACACACACCTTAAAATGTGTACAATTATTATCTCGTACAGATGAGGAACTGGAGGCACAAAGGATCTAAGTAACATGCCCAGGACTAACAAGTACTAAATTGGGAAGTTTAGATTTTACCTCAGTGGGCCTAGCTCCAGGCCTCCGGTTCGTAACTGCTATATTTTGAAAACAATGTTTTTAAAGTCTGTATAGATGCTCTGGCTGCTGCAGGCTGTAAGCCTGAGGCACACATTCCCTTTCTGTTAGAAAAAAACCCTAGAAAGTGTTAGAGTCTTGTTAAAGCTCATTGACATAAAAAAGGATTGAGAAAAAATCGAAAAGGGAATAACTTTCTCTCTAAGTGATTCACCCTTTCTGAAAGACGTGGTGTTCACTTCTAAAGACAAAAATGTATGTATGTATGTATAGAGGAATATATATGAATATACATATGTGCAGGAGGGCTAACATGGTTCTACTATTGTATTATATCACTTAATGCTAAGCAATAATCGAAGACAGGATATTAGATTAATAGTGTATATCTGTATGTGTTAGCCTGAACACACACTTCGAAGATAACAATATGTAAAGCAGC
>PVLD010016554.1:18280-44717 GCA_004027595.1 Dinomys branickii | reverse complement strand
TCGGAAGAATCAGGTGGAAGTAGCTGATGAGGGACGCGGGTGGGGAGGCAGCAGACTGTCAAGGGTACAGTTGCACCTTGTGCACGACCTTGTGAGTTTACAGTCAGGACCACTGGGAACCAAAGAGGATGAAGTTGGAGATGGAAAGTGTCTGTGGCTGGGAAAAGTCTTGTCCTTGGGCTGTACTGCAGGATTGACTGGGAATGTCTGGTCAGCTTCCTGTGCCCCTCCCACGACCTGTGATGTCACTGGTGGGACAGAGGGTTTTGAATCTATTATCAGCACATGGCCACTTCTGCTCCTCCAGCCTGGAGCCAACTCCGTTCCCCAGGGAGCAGAGGCTCTAAGTGCTTGCTAGTGTATCCTAGTGTCTGCCAGCTGAAGGATGCTATCAGAGCAATCAGTCACAGAGGGATGGATGGCCCCAGAGGCCAGATGCTGCCTCCTGAATTTCGCTCCCCCTTGGGTCAGTGGTTTAGCCATACTGGTGGGGCCCACGACTTCCTTGTATGGCCAGAGAAGAGGAGCTGGAGAGTGGTGCTGGGCAGACAACCTGACCCCTGGGATTCCTGACATATCTGGGCCACTGTGGGCGGGTGGATTGTGAAGAGCGGGCAGGCCTGGGAGGGAGTGACAGGAACGAATAAAATAGCCTCAGGCAGCTTTCCTCAGGCTACAGAAAGTCGGAAAGCCGCCCGAGGCTCTGTGGCAAGATGGGTGGGGCATGGCCCAGTTAGTGTGGGCTGTAAGCACCCCCACACCTCATTAGTGGGCTTCAAAACCAGGTGGGGGCTAACCACAAATATTATTTTGCTTAATGCAATGAAATGGAAAACACCCAGCTACTGCTCTGTGAGACTTAATTTAGCTATGTGGAATCTTAACTAAAATTGGTTTCTTTGTGTGATTCATGCTTTTTAAAAAATTAGTTTGACTGACCTATAATTTAATAAAACTGTTAAACAAGAACTGAAAGTGTAGCTCAGTGGTAGAGTCCACTGCTTGCCTAGCATGGCCTAAAGCTCTGTGTTCAATGCCCAGTACTGGACAGACAAAAGTTTTCAACGATGTTAGGAAATGGTGCGTCTGGCTTTTCTCACTCTCTCCCTCTCGGTCTCCCCCTCCCCCTTTGGCTCTTCTGCTAGGGTGGCCCCTTGCTAGATCTTCAAAACGGAGCCAGGTCCAGAGGGCCTGCTTTGTACGACAGATAACTGGATATACAGAGCACGGTGTTCACCAGGGGTAACGCCAGCTGCTTCTGCCAGGCACTGCTAGTGCACCTGACCTCTGCCACAACAGCCTTCCGGATCTGAAGAAGCAGGCAGGGCTTTTTCTTTGCACAGTGTTCCATAGGGCCCCAGCCTCCATGCCTGTCTCACATATGGAATACTTTTTAGCAGTGCCGACTGACCTGTGTGCACATTTCCAGGTTTTAGAAATGGTGCTTAGCATTGAATCCAGGGTCTTGAGTATCGAAAATTGGTTAAAATAATCCTAGGTTATTGCAGGCTGATCAGGCCCGCAGTCTCCCAAGTGAGTGGATGGGTGAAGGTGTAAATAAAAAATGAGACAAAGGAATGTGATTTCAGGGCTCCCAAGGGGGACTAATTCTCTTTATATTCTCTAAATTAGCCAAAGACTTTTCTGGGTCACCCTTATTTATTAGGCTTACAAATAAGGGAGGCGGAATATTGAAGAAAATGCAGGAATCTGGGCAGGACTTGGGAATCCTTTTAAGGACTCCTGCAAGTAATATTATGTTAATTTAGGAGAACTGTGTTATCTCCAGGAAGGCCTTCACAGCAGGGGTGAAATGCCTGCAGCCACAGTCTCCTTGAAGTTAGTAGGGGCCAGGCACATTCGGCTGTGGTCACCTTGTCCTTGAGGTGTCACAGTGTCACAGGCCAATACAGGCCTCGGCAGTGACCAGTGACTCATAGAGGTTCATTTACTGTGAATCAGCTGCCCATCTGCAGACAAGGCACCTAAGCCTCAGACAACTCCCAAGTAAATGTGAAAAGCCAATTGGTTAATATTAAATACTGCTCAGAGCCACTTCATAGTGGCCCCCAGCACCTGAGGATGTTAAGCGTGTGCTCTGACACTGAGTGACCCCCCACCTCTCCATTTTTATTACTTGGGAACTAAGAAGACTCTCCTTTGTTATGTTCCTCAACCAGCTAGATAAATTTGGAATTTCAAAAATATGTACAGATTCAGAAAGCAATTCAAACACATGAGTTTTATATGAGTGTTCATGTAAGTTTTATATGAGTTTATCTGAACCTTCAGAATCTCTGCACCTGCCACATAGGAGGGATGCCTCCAGCTGGTCTCAGAAAAACTAAGCATGAGACAAAGGTGATGACCTCTACACTATGGAGACAAGTGCCAGTGGGATTGTAAACTGGTCCAACCACTGTGGAAATTGGTTTGGGGAATCCCTATCTTCCTAGAAGAATTTAAAAGATCATACCACAGTGATGTATGTGCACTCGAGTTTATAGCAGCACAGTTTGTCATAGCTAAATCTTAGAAACAGCCCAAATGTCCATCAGCCGAGGAATGGATAAAACAGATGTGTTTTTTTTTATACAATGGAGTACTTCTCAGCCATAAAGAAGGATAAACTTGAGACATTTCTAGGTAAATGGATGCACCTTGAGATCATACTCAAGTGAAATAAATTGGACACACAATGTGTAAATATTGCATGGATTTTCTGGTAGGAGGTATCAAGAGGGCCAAAGTGTATAAAAGATATTGTGAAATAGGAAGAAATTATTCAAAAGAAAGGAGAAACTAGGGAGAAAGGAAGGAAGGAAAAGAAAAAAAAAACAAATGAAGGAAGAAATGGATAAAAAGCCTTGTAAATAAGATGGGAACAGGGGCTTAAGGTGGGGGAGATTAGGAAAAAAATGAGGATTCAGGATATATCATGCATAGGTACAAATTCCCTACAATGAATGTGATTGTTATATATATTTAAATTGTACCAATAAACTTAATAAGAAAAAAAAACCTAAAACCAGAAATTGTTTGACCCACTTATACATCTCCTGGTTATTTTCCTTTTTCTGTTAATTAAAGGGAATAAAAAATAGTAAAAACATTAGAAACGATACAGAATTTCACTAAATAAGATGATAGGAATTCAATAGTGGTTGTTAAATTGTGTATTACTGTCTTCAAATTAATCATTCATATTATCAGATATAAGCATGAAAAATTGGTCAAAAAATTAAAAAGAAAAAAATTAAGCATGAACTATTCCTTTCAACAAACCAATAGAAATCAACAGTACAATTATCCCAGCTAAGCTTATATATATATTTTCCCCTTCCTTCTTTTTCCTTTTCTCCTTTCCCTCATTCCAGCTGTTCCTTCCTTTGAGCAATTTCTTTCCTTTTCACAATATCTACTGTGGCTTTCAGATTTTATTTACTCTTTCATTTTCTCACACTAGGGAGATAACACGATGGTTACACATATAGCCCTGATTTTTCTCACTTACAAAAATGGTCTCTAGTTGCATCCACTTATCTATAAAACCCTTGAGTTTATCTTCTTTATAGCTGAGTAATACTCCATTGTGTAAAAATACCACGTTTTTTTTATCCATTCCTCAGGTGATGGACATCTGGGTTGTTTCCAAGATTAGCTATGAGAAACTGTGCTGCTATAAACATGGGTGAACATATGTTGCTGTGGTACGATATTTTCAGTCTTTCTGGAAAAATATCCAAAAAGGGAATAGCTAGGTTAAGTGGGACCTCTAACTGTAGTTTTCTGAGGAATCTCCACACTGATTTCTACAGTGGTTGTACCAGCCTACCCTCACACCAGCAGTGGAGAAGGGTTCCTTTTTCCCCACAGCCCCACCAACATTTGTTATTGGTTGATTTCTTGATAGCCATTCTTGGGGCTGGGGATATAGCTCAGTGGAACAGCACCTGTCTGGCAAGTGCAAGGTCCTGAATTCAATTTCTGATACCAAAAAAATTCTTTCTGTGGTGAGTTGGAATCTCAGTGTTGTTTTGATTTGCATTTCTCGAATGACCAATGATGTTGAACATTTTTTCATATATTTATTTGTCATTTGCATTTCTTCATCTGAGAAGCATGTATTCATCTAGATGCCCATTTTTGGATTGGGTCTTTGAATTTTGGGGGCCTGACATTTTTAAATTCTTCATATGTTCTCAATACAAGTCCTTTGAGGGACATTTGACTAAATTGTTTCTCACTCAGTGGGCTTTCTTTTCACTGTGTTAGTGATCACTTTTGATGTGCCAAACCTTTTCAATAAAACGAGGTTCCAGTTGTTGATTCTTTGAAGTATTTCCCATGTAGTTTGGTTTTTGTTCATGAACTCTCTGCCTACCCCTACGTCTTCAAGAAAGTCTACCTATTTTCTCTTCCAGTAGATTTAGTTTTTCTATTTTAATATTCAGATCTTTCATCCACTTTGACTTTAGTTTAGTGCATGGTGATAGACATGGATCTAATTTTAGTCTTAAGCATGTAGAAAGCCATTTTTTCTAGCACCATTTACTAAGAGGCTATCTTTCTTTTAGTGAATATATTTGGTCCCTTTGTCAAAGGTAAGGTGGCTGAATGTGTAGTTTTGTCTGCCTTTTCTAATCTGTTCCATTGATCTTCAAGTCTGTTTTTTTGTCAGTACCATGTTGATTTTATCACAGTAGCTTTGTAGTATAATTTCAAGTCAGGGATTGTGGTACCTCCTGCCTTGCCTTTGTTGCTCAGGATTGCTTTTACTATTCTAGGCTTCTCCTGGTTCCAGATGAATTTTAGGAATGTTCTCTCTAGATCTGTCAGGTATTTTAATTGGGATTGCATTAAATCTGTGTAATAATTTTGGGAGTATGGCCATTTTCACAATGGTGGTTCTTCCTTATCCATGAGCAAGGCATATCTTTTTTTTTTTTTTTTTTTGCGGTACTGGGGATCGAACTCAGGACCCTGCGCTTGCTAGGCGAGCACTTATTCCACTGAGCTATATCCCCAGCCCCAAGGCATATCTTTCCATTTTCTGAAATCCTCTTCAATCTTTTTTCAGAGCACTGTAATTTTTAATGTATACAATTTTAACTTCCTTTGTTAGAATGATTCCTAAGTATTTCTTTTTTTCGGATGCTATTGTGAAAGGTGTGGTTTCCCTAATTTCTCTGTCAGTGTGTTTGTTGTTTGTATACAGGAATACTATTAATTTTTGAGTGTTGACTTTGTATCCCGCTATGCTACTGAATTTAGTTATTAAATCTAGAAGTCATTTGGTGGAGTTTTTGGGGTCTTCTTTGTAGAGTATCATGTCACCTGTGAATAACGATAATTTCATTTATTCCTTTCCTATACTTATTCTTTTTATTTCTCTCTCTTATCTAATTGTTCTGGCTAATATTTCCAGAACTATGCTGAAGGGGAGTGGTGACAGTGGACATCACTGTCTCTTTCCTGACTTTAAAGTGAAATCTTGCAGTTTTTGTCCATTTAGTATGATGTTGGCTGTTGGTTTGTCATAGATGGCTTTTATCAGAGTGAGGTAAAGACCATCTATTCCTATTTTCTGTAGGGTTTTTATCATGAATGATTGTTGGACTTTGTCAAAAGCTTTTTCTGCATCTATTGAGATGATCATGTGATTTTTGTTTTCGGCCCTGTTGGTATGATGTATTACATTAATTGATTTGCACATGTTGAACCATCCCTGCATTCCTGGGATGAATCTCACTTGGTCATGATGTATAATCTTCTTGGTGATTTGTTGCATTCTGCTTTACTAGTATTTTATTGATATTTTTTGCATCTATATTCATTAGGAAGATTGGCCTATAGTTTTTTTTTTTTTTTTTTTTCTTGTATCTTGCTTTGGTTTTGTTATCCGGGTAATATTTGCCTCCAGGAATGAGTCAGGGAGAATTGCTTCCCTTTCTATTTTGTTAAAGAGTTTGAGAGGAATTGGTGTTACAGCTTCTCTAAATTTCTTTTAGAATTCAGTTATGAGTCCATCAGGACCCAGGATTTCCTTTGTTGGTAAGTTTTTTATTACATTTTAAATTTCATTGACTGATATTGAGTTATTCAGGATTTTTATATCTTCTTGATTTACCTTTGGTAACTCATATGCATCTAGGAATCTGCCCATTTCCTCTGTGTTTTCCATCGTATGAGAGTAAAGGTTTTTGAGGTAGGTATTGATGATCTTCTGAATTTCTACAGGATCTGTAGTGATTTCATCCTTTTCATTCCTTATTGCATGAATTTGAGTTTTTTCTTTCCTTTTTGTGTTAAGGTTGGCTAGGCATTTCTTAATTTTATTTTTTCTTTCAAAGAACCAACTCTTTGATTTGTTAATTCTTTGTATTTTTTTCTTAGTCACCACTGCATTAATTTCTGCTCTGAAATCTTTATAATTTCCTGCCTTCTTTGGGCTTTGGATTTGACTTGCTTTTCTTTTTCTGGAAGCTTGAGGTGAAGCATAATGTTGTTTATTTGTCTTCATTATGTTTTTCTGTTGTGGGAATTCAGTGCTATAAATTTCCCTCTAAGGACTGCTTTCTTTGCATCCCACAGGTTCTGGTAAGTTGTATCTGCACTTTTGTTTGATTGTAAATATTGTTTAATTTCTTCTTTAATCTCATCTGTGACCCACTGGTTTTTCAGGAGGGTGTTAAAATTTCTGATTTCATTGTACTGTGGTCCAATAATATGCATAGGATACTTTCAATTCCTTCACATTTACTTAAGAATGTTCTATGCACTGGTATATGGTCTATTTTAGAGAATGTCCCATGTGCAACTGAGAAGAATATGTATTTTTATGTTGTTGGGTGGAATACTCTGTAAAGGTCTACTAAGTCCATTTGTTCACAAGTTTGATTTAGTTCTGTTACTTCTTTGTCTTTTTTTTTTTTTTTTTTTTTGTACTGGGAGTAGAATTCAGGATCTTGTGCTATCCATGCAGACACTTATGCTGCTGAGCTATATCCTTGGCCCTCTTTGTTGATTTTTTGTCTAGTTGATCTACCTCTTTGTGACAGTGGGGTATTAAAGTCCCCTGTTATGATTGTGTTACTGCTTATTTGATTTTTCATGTTTGTTAAAATTTGTCTTATATAGTTGGGTGCTCCTGTAATTGGTGCATAGATAGTTACGATTGTTATTTCTTCCTCTTGCAGTTTTCCCCATAGCAAGTGTGTAATGACCTCTTTATTTCTTTTGATTGTTCTTGGTTTGAAGTTCAGATTACGTGCAAACAGAAGAGCTATCCCTGATTTTGTCTGGGTTTCTGTCATATGGAATACTGTTTTCCATCCTTTGACTTTCAGTCTATGAATTTCCCTTAGAGATAAATGTGTTTCGTATACACAGCATGTTGTTGGATTTTTGTTTCTTGATCCACTCTGCCAGTTTGCTTCTTTTGATTGGTGAATTGAGGCCATTTACATCAGTGGTTATAACTGATATGTATTGGCTTATCTTTGTCATGTTATTTTCCTACTGTTGGTTCCCTACTTTTACACTCTGTTTAATTGCTTCCTCTGCTTGGTGGTTCCCTATTATGGTTGTTCTTGAAATTGTGGTCATTTTTATCTCTTTCTAGAATATCTTTCAGTAGGGTTGGTTTGGTGGTCATGAATTTCTTCAGTTGTTCTTTGTCATGGATGTATCTTATTTCTCCATTAATTTTGAAAGATAGTTTTGCAGGGGACATCAATCTGAGTTGGAAGTTATTTTCTTTAAGGACCTGAAATACTTCACTCCAAGCTCTTCTTGACTTTATGGTTTCTGTTGAGAAATCTGACATGATTCTGATGTGCTTTCCTTTATAGGTGATCAATTTCTTTTCTCTATCAGCTTGTAATATTCTGTTCTTTTGCTGAATTTCTGGGATCTTTTTTATTATGTGCCTGGGTGTAGATTTATTTTGGTTAAGGCTAATTTGAGTTCTATATGCCTCACTTAACTGTATGTCAGACTCTTTTTCCATGCTTGGGCAATTTTCTGCTTTTTTACGTCCTTTGTGTTGATGCCTACTGTTTTGTTGACACCTATCAGTCTTATATTGTTTTTCTTTGTATAATCTTGCAGATGTTGAATTGTTATTTCCTGGTTCCTTGTTATTTTTAAGATATCTTTTCCTTTGTAATCACTAGCTGCAAGACTGTCTTTAAGATCTGAAAGTCTATCTTCTGTTTCATTCAAGGGGTTTTGCAAGCTTTCAATGGAATTTTTAATTTCCTGAATATCTCCTTGAATCTATTTCATACATTGTAATTCTTTCCTATATTGCTCAAGGTTTCTATCATTTTTCTATGCTTCTCTATTTTTAATCTATCTTTAGATGTGCTGAGAAATTCTTTCATTATTGTTGCCATTTCTTTTTTTTTTTTTTTTAACCTGAGAGATTATTTCTGATCTGATTTCTTTTATAGCCTGATGGAATTGTTTCTTTACTTCACTTACTGGTACTTAAGAAATTTCAGGTGTATGACTTCTGAGCTGTTCTGTGTTGATGTCTCTTGGACTTGTTCTGGATTGTGTAGAGGTCTGAGATTGCATTTTGATCCTTTGTTTTGACAGTTTTGAAGCTCCCATAGTTCACTGGGCTCAGTGTTGCCTCTGTGACGTTGGGGTGTGGGTGTGGCTCACTGAGGCTCCTGAAGTTCCCTGGGGCTCAGTGTCACTTCCGTGAGAGTGAGGGGGTGGTTGTGGCTAACCAAGGCTCCTAACTCCTGCATATTTTCTTGAATAAAGTTATCATGTCACCAGGATAGGTCTGAGAGTTTCCCAAGCTGAGATAAGGAACCAATCCCACCTTTTGTAGAATGAGTTTGCAGGTTTTCTGATTCACACTGCAGGAAAAGAATTTTCAGGACACATCAATAAGAGGCACAAAAAGGGTCTCTGAGAGGTAGACATAGGATGCCCTCAAGGGTGAAGTGCAAGCACTCAGAAAAAAATGAGACACATTATGAGCTGGGAAAACTTAAGGGGCTTTGGGGTTGCTTTGAAATGAGTGATCTAGCTGGGTGCAGTGGCTCACACCTATAATCCCAACATGCAGAAAGCTGGGGCAGGAGGATTGCCTTGAGTTTGAGGCCAGCCTGGGCTACATATGAATTCAATTCTGGCTTGAACTATATAGCAAGACCCTGCCTCAAAACAAAAGCTGGGTGATCTAGGGTGTGTATTTTTACTGTCTGTCAGGTTACCCTCCTGGCGGGTTATGTGTCAGTGGAAGTTATCTACACGTGTTTGAGTTGAGGTCTGCTGCCTACTAATGCTGCTGCTTCCTCGAGAGTGGAGCAAGCGTGATTTACAGCTGAAAGGGACAAGTCTGGAGCCCAGCTTACAGGCTTGCTCTGTCTGAGACCTTTAAGAATTTTTGTGAATGAGTTTTTGGTATGGAAAAGTGCTTGAGTAACTGTTGTGTCTTGATGCTGCAGTTAAGTATAATTTTAAAGTCTTAATTGCCTTGTGTCCTTTCTGCCTGGTTTTTATCCCTTCTATCCTACCTAAATCATACTACAGTGACATTTGTATACTCATGTTTAGAGAAGCACAATTCACAATAGCCAAGCTGTGGAAACAGCTGAGATGCCCATAAACAGATGAATGAATAAAGAAAATGTGGTATATAAACACAATAGAGTATTTTTTCAGCCATAAAGATAGGTTTGAGTTATTTATAAAAAATGCATGGATCTTGAGACCATAATGATAAGTGAAGTAAACCAGACACAGAACTCTAAATATGACAAGTGTTATGGCTTGTGTCCATGTGCCCCCAAAAGCCTCATGTGGTCATAGGTGTGGGGGGGCTTTTTTCAGAGGTGGCTGCATCTAGAGCATGTGATACTCAGACTGATTCATGGTGTGGTGCTAGGAACAAGGGCACTGAGACTAAGGGTGTGCGTGCTACCCACCCTAAGTATCCTGGATATGATATGAGGGACAGAAAGTGCTGTGAATCCCTTGCTGTTTTGCTACCTTTTGCCTGCCGTGAACTGTTTCTCCTCTGTGATACTTCTCTGCCACGCCACCCTGCCTTGGAGCAGCCAAGTATGAACTGAAACCTCTACAAACTGAACTAAATAAACCTTTCCTCCTTTAACTCTGGGAGTCAGATATTTTGTCTCAGCAACCAGAAAAGTAGCTAAGACAACAGGGTTTCTCTTATTTGAGAAACCCTGAACACAAATAAAGAGTAGAATAAAGGAGGGATGGTAGGAAGCAGAGAGAGATGTTAGAGATGGGAGAACGGAGGAGAAGGAGGCGGGAAACCTTAAATGATCCGTACACTCTGTGTAGTATGCACCTGTTCCCCAAAACAGATGTAATTGTTGTGTGTTGAAAAATGTATCTCTGGAAAGAAAAACTAGGTGTGTGTATGTGCATGGCATAATATCAAGTGACTCACTAGACTTAACTCAAGATATTAAACCCACCCTAAAAATTTGTTTGCAGCAGGCTTTACTGTCTTATAAGCTCTTGCTACAGAGTGTGTGGTCTGTAGCCTGCACCGGGCACCAGATAGATATTGAGCCATGCAGAATCTAAGCAGCCACCTCAGTTCACAGACTGTATTTAAACATGATTCTCAGATGCTTGTTACTGATAGTGAAATTTGAGGAGCACTTGAGTCACATCTACGTTACTGATTACGAACTGATCAAAGGTTTTTAAAGGGCCTAACCTCAGTTAGTAACTGTAACCATTGACAACCATTTACCTTGTATTATTCCCACCCTGTTCGACACAGGCATCTGACGTCTGTGTTCTTTCTTGTCCCCACATGATGGCGCCAGAACCTTACTAAATATATAATGGGCCTGGACGTGAGAGGAGCGCTCCACGGCTCCCTGGTTAAGAGATTAGAAGAGAATCATTGTACTAAAGAACAGGGATGTTTTCCCAAGAATTACTTTTTCCGCACTGCTTACAGGTCTCCACGAGGTAATGTCTTTTTATCTGTTTGAATACAATGTACATTCTTTTATATAGTATGGACTTCAAATAAACAGTAGCAAGCCGGGTGTGGTGGTGCACATTTGTAATCCCGGCACTGGGGAGGCCGAGGCAGGAGGATCGTTTCGAGTGTGAGACCAGCCTGGGCTACAAACTGAGCTCCAGGACAGCCTGAACTGCACAGCGACACCCTGTTTCAAAAGGACAAAAACAAAGAACAAAAACCGACCCCTCCCCAAGAAAAAGTGCAGCTAATTTACAAGAATTTATTCTCTTTAGAATGCCAGGAATCGTAGAGCCATCTCTAAAATCAGTGTTTTAGAGCATCTATATTAAAATTCAAGAAGTCTTACTGTATACATTGGATGACGTAAATGATTGGCGCTCTTTTTCTTTTATTTTCTCTTTTACAAGTATTCTTCTTTCCTTGACTGACTTCTAGCCTCACTGACACCCAGTAAAGCTCACAGATTTACGGCTGATGAGTTGATGAGTTCTGGTCTATGCACACATCAGTGAAACTTAGACCACAAGAAATGAGCTTATTACCCCCCAAAGCATCCAAGGACCCTCTCTCCTTTACCACCTGAGCAGAAAGATCAGCTTGCCGTCATTGTAGATTTGTTTGAATTTTCTAGAATTTTACAAAATGGAACAATATACCGTATGCCCTTTTTGGGGTCAGCTTTTCTCATTCAGTCACAGGATTTAGCGAACACACAGTACCGGGAGTCCAGCCCTTTAATTTTGCTGTATGGAGAGACCATGATTTGTTTGCCTACTGGCTGATGGCCTGTGGGTGCTCTGAGACAATAGCTGGTGGAAGAACAGCTACAGGGGAAGTCAGTGTACACATCTCTGTGTGAGAATGTTGTTACTTCTTTGGGGAAATAGCTAGGCAAGCAATGTAGAGTTATACTGAATGTATAAGTTTAACTTTTAGAAGAATAGCCAGACTGATTTCCAAAATGGCTGTACCAGTACAAGGATCTCAGCTGTCCTACGTACGCAGCAAGCCTTGGCAGAGGCATATTTTAGAACTCTCGTGTGTGTGGTGGCATTTCATACTCGGTATTTATTTATTCAAACCTTTTTTATTGGTACATGTTTGTACTGCGTAATGATTACATTCATTGTGGGGAGCTGGTCCATGTACGTGCCGTTTGAAATTCCTCTTTAAACCCTCTCTGCTCCCCTCCCCCTCCTCTCCTCTCCTGGACAGTAAGTACATACCGTGTTTGCAAAGCATGTGGATCACACTTTTCCTGGGGCCTGGTACAGACATACGGCACCTCGCAATCCCAGCCCCCTCTTTCTGAAAGCCCCTTTCCCTCCCTGCTATTTCCTCTCCTTCCGTCTCCCAGCTCCCTTCCCATGTGTTAAAGACCCACTTACTGTTTCCTACTGTCTGTCTTCCATTTTGCACTTTATTTATACATAGGAATTCTCGTAGAAGAGAAACCACGTGACCATTAAGCCTGTCTGATTTATTCCAGTTAACATTATGGTCTCATAGTGCATCCATTTTCCTGTTATTTACTTATTGGAAGAGAGATCAAACACAGGGTCTTCATATTGAGCTACATTCTCATCCCTTTTAAATTTATTTTTGTAAAAGTTGAGATAGGGTCTTGGTAAGTCGCCCAGCCTGGTTTTAAACTTGGGGGCCTCCTGCCTCACTCTCCCCCAGTGCTCAGGTTACAGGTATGTGCCATGGTACTCAGATCACATTGTTTTAAAATTGCATCTTATCACTCACTGAAATTCAGCATTTGTGACCTATATACCATAGTTAGTGAAAAGCCTGTTCAAATCTTTTGCCTATTTTTGTTATCTTTTTGTTATTATTTAATTACGAGAATAGATGTGAAATTGCAGATGAGTCCTTTGCCAGATGTGTATTTGCAGTTTCTTCCAGCCTTTTATATTTAAGATTAATGTAGAATTTGAATTTTAACAAAATTTAATTTATCATTAAAACATTAGGACCAGGCTGTGTATGTCTTATCTAAGAGAAATTTGCCTAGCCAGCTTCATAGTTAATTTCTGTATGTGTGTGAGGTAGGGATTAAGTTTCAGTTTTAAAAAATGTGCAATGCATATGTTGCACTGTTCTGAAACATTTGTTGAAAATATTGTCCTTTTTTCCTTGATTGCCCTACGTCTACTGCAAAGCGGTTGACCATGCGCATGTGAGTATCCCTGTCACTGATCTGGGTACCTATCATTTAATGAATGCCACGTTATCTTGGGTATGTTAGCGTTTCTAGTATGCCTTGAAATGAAGCGTTGTGAGTCCTACTACTGTGTCTTTTTAACCGGCTCATACAATGTTTAGAATTTATCACAATGACAACTTTCTAAGGAAGTTTGGTGACAGTTTAAATTAACTTTGCATGTTTTTCTCAACTGGCTTTGTTCATTTATAGGTTATAACCAGTAAAATTGTTTTTCATTGAATCTTAAATTCTACCTACTCTGATGCACCACTATTTTGTGCATCAGTTAGAAACAAAAGAAAGGCTCTGTGTGAGTCTTCTTGAGCTGATATTAAAATGTTAAAAATGTATTCCATATTAATGACAAATGGCAGTAGCTAGAAAATTCTGGTGATGAAATGCAATGTATGGTGGCAGCTCCGTTCTCAGACAAGCAGAAAGTGCACGTGACTCCATGTATGTACTTCAGCTGACACTGCTTCTTTCTCTCTGTGAGAACTAGCAGGTGTATCTTTTTGTTTAGGGAGACACACACACACACACAATACCTGTCTTTTTTATGAATTTATTTTTTATTTTAAAGAGGGTAGTAAAAAAAAATAGCAACATATCAACATCAGAGACATAAACAAAACACAGCAAGAACATTAAAAGTGATACAGGGTTTCAAAACAAAATGACAGGAATTAACAGTGGTTGTTACATTACATATTGTTATCTTCAACTACGTTGCCCAGATTATCAGAAGTAAGCATGGAAGACTGTTCAAACCATTAAAGAGAATAAAAAAATAATTATTAAATAAAACAGTAGAGACAATACAGATTTTCACTGGACAAGATGGTAGGAATTCACCAATGGTTGTTCTATTGCATATTGTCTTCAAATCAGTTGCTCAGATTACCAGATATAAGCAAGCAAAATAGGTCAGAATATAAAAAATTTGAGACAATAACTGTTCCTTTCAATAAACCATCAGACATCAGCATACCTGGTGTTATCTTATTGTTCAATTAGTTTGGTTTTTGTTCTTAGAGGTATCTAGATTGACTTCACTATGTGTAGAATGCCAACCTGCTGGTGGCATATTTTAATTGGTCTCTTCTTTCTGGGTTCATATCTGTATTTGCATTTGACTTTGGACTGGTTCATTCACCTTTATCAGGGCTGCTTCTTCATTAAATTAATATTCTTATCATATGAAAGAGTCATCAGCTTCCTAGTTAGGACATAGGTAATCTTAGGTAAGAATTTAAGAAGGATGTTAGTCATATAGGGCTGACGCTGACTGAACACGTCCTATGTGCCAGACACTAGTCTGCACAGTTTATGTGTATTATCTTATTTAACCTTCACAACATTCTTTTTTTTGTGGTACCGGGGAACAAACTCTGGACCTTGCGCCTGCCAGGCAGGTGCTTATTCCACTGAGCTATATCCCCAGCCCTCTTCATAACATTCTTATAAGATAGGACTTTCAGTCCCTGATTTTATTACTAAAGCCCAGAGAGGTTAGTGACTTTCAGGTGACCACAGTAGTAGTGGAGAAGTCAAGAGCAGAATCTATCCACTGTACTCTGGAGTGGGGTGCTCGCCCACCTGTAACCCACCTTCCAGCTCCCTTCTGTGTCACCAGTTTATCTTGAGCTGTGGGCACAAGGTCATGTCAATATAAGCTGATAATTCTCGAAGTCATTTTTCACTATTTAAACTCTAAAATATAGTTTTAAAAATAAACTATAGTTTCAGATATGTATATTTGAACAGAGGGTAATTGGTTGTCAATCTTTCATTGGTAATATACTTTTATTCTTTTATTCTTATAGGATAATTGTGTAAAATATATTTTATTTCTCAGCATTTGATTTTGTGGTTTCTGATATGTCAATCTTAGTCGTGAATCTAAGTGGATATTCCAGAGTCTAGAAGATTCTAAACTGTCCCATTGTAGAGAAGATTTTCAATATTCTGAATTATGTTTTTCTTTTCCTTCTCCTACATTTCTCTGTCTATGGGCATGCGTATCACTCATTTGTATTTACCATTCACTAAAAGACCATATTCTTTTTTCTTCTTGTAGACTTATTCTCTATGGTTCTGAAATAACATTATAGGCACACCTTTATGTACTCTTCCTGTTTTTTTTTTGTAAAGACAGGATCTTGTTATGTAGTTCAGGCTGGCTTCGAACTCACTATGTCGCCCACGCTGGCCTTGAACTCACTATGTCGTCCACGCTGGCCTTGAACTCACTATGTCGCCCACGCTGGCCTTGAACTCACAGTGATCCTCTTGTCTCGTCTTCCAAGCGCTAGATAACAGGCACCACACCTGGCCCGTGTACTCTTCCTTATTGTATTAAAGATGGCTTTTTACTGGGACTCTGACTGTCTTGAGGTTCATGATGACTGGAAAGGCCACCCCTCCCAGGACTAGCTAATATCTAGAGGTAGCAGAGAACTCACTGCTGGAGCATCCTTTTTATACATACACATATCAGCCAATCCAGAGCATTTCCTTTGAGAGGCTCTGGGGCCTCTGTCCACCCACCCTACATACCCAGGTAGGTATGGACAGCTAGGAAGAGCTCCTATGCCCTAGAGCCCACAGAAACTACTTACCCTCGGTGAGTCCTAAACCTGTCTCTCCTGACTCACAGATTACCTCCTGGGCACCCCACAACAAAGGCCACTGCTCAGGTTGTTCCCCCTCCTTCCTTTTGATCCTAGAGCTCCTCTCGGGCATCTTTTCAGTAGCTGTGTCTCCTGATCTATGGTCCTCACACCTGAATGGTAATAAATTATATGTGCTATGGTACTTCGCTAACATGTTCTTGCCTTCACCAGGGAAGTATGCGTGAACTAAACTATAGCAATGTATGGAACACATTGTACCTGATGTCAAAGCATGGCTGCCCTGCACATTATTGAATTCAGTGCTTAGAAACTGTGTAGCTCTGTATCTTATGCATGAAGATACTTCCTGTGAGAACAAAATGGCTCCACACACCCCATAGCAACACTGTGGTCAACAATGGACCACAGAAGTGGTAACAGTCCTGCAGTACTACAGCAAACCTAACCCGTTCCTGCTGCCGAGTGCTGCTGAGGTCGTGGTAACTTCATCTATGACACCTCGCTCATTGTTTGTGGGGATGTTTGTGTAAAGAACCCACACTGCCAGCCATATGAAAGTGCAGCACATAAAATTATGTGTAACATGTAATGTTTGATAGAGATAACCAGTTACATGTTACTGACCTGTGTATGTGCTGTGCATGGTTGTTGCTGTTATTTTAAAAGTGTATTCCTGCTTATAAAGAACGATCTTTACTGTTCTGTTTATGTGAGCAGCAGCTTCATGTAGTTCAGGTTTACTGAGTTTCTTGATTGCATATTTTTCTCTTATATTTGATTTAATCTTTTTTTGTTATCATGGCCCTAATAGCAAAAGGTCATTTCATATCACTATCTGTCTCTGTCTATCTATCCATCCATCCCTTATGTCCTACAGAGGTTATACTCTCTATATTTGTGTAAGTAAATGTTACATTTGTGTAAATTCATGATATGGCAACCATAAAATGATGAAATTAACAATGCAATTCTCAGTAGATAACCTTTGGACCCTTTGGGCCGGGATATAGCTCTGTGGTAGTGTTTACCCCTAGCATGCACAAAGCTCTAGGTTCCACCTACCACCAGAAAAAAAGGTACTCTTTTTTTTTTTTTTTTTTGAGGTACTGGGGATCGAACTCAGGACCCTGCGCTTGCTAGGCAAGCGCTTATTCCACTGAGCTATATCCCCAGCTCCAAAAAAGGTACTCTTGTCATTAAGTGACACGTGTCTGTATTACTATGTAGTTCAGGCTGGTCTTGAACTCATGTAGCCAAGGCTGGCCTCAGACTCACAGTGCTCTTCCTGCTTCAGCCTCCCAAGTGCTAGGATTGCAGGTGGGTGCCACTACACCTGGTGCCAAAAATTTTCTTAGTAGGAAATAACTTTTATACTCATGACTTTATTGTAGTAAATATATAATATTGGTCTATTTATAAACATTCAACAATAATATTTTTCTTCAGAGTCTTAAAGTTCAAATTGAGGTTCTGAAGTGGATCATTTCACAGCACAGATGGTGTTGTACAGTTAAAACAAGAATGGTTACTGACCATGGTGTTGGTTGAAATGCTGTTCTATAATGCCAGCAATAATGTTACTGAGTGGTTCCCATTATGCATCTAGTCGGCTGAGATACAAAGATAATCATGAAGTCATTGATGTTTTATAAATGTCATGTTTAACCCACATGCCACTGAGCTTGGAATGATTAGCCAGTGCTATTATTGATCAGGACTGGTATAAGTGTCTCTGTGTGTGTGTGTGTGTGTGTGTGTGTGTGTGTGTGTATGCGAAAGAGAGAGACAGAGAGAGAGAGACTAATGTTATCATGTATGACATGTCATGGCGTTACTCAAATGAACAATTCATTTGCAGTTCTTCTTCTAGAAAACAAGTTTTCCTAGTAAAAGTGAGCCTTAAACTCCACCATAGGAGAGAGACAAAAATAAATCTTTTTACAGGACCCTGAAGGAAAAAACTCAGGTTAGAAAAGCATAATTCCTCAAAATCTTGTCCAAAATTTTCTGGAACACACAAAGAGAAGCACAGTTCAGCATAAATCACTAAACTTATAGACTATACTTTGAACACATTTATAAACAAAGACTAAACCTCTGCAACAAAAACCTGGAAGGAAGTAGGCACCTCAGTGTGGATGAAAGTTCCCTTCTGCAGAGAAAGCTCTTGGAGTCACGCTGGACCGGGGCTGTCATGGAGCCTGTACTGAGAAGAAACAGGGGTGTGGAATCAGTCTGTGCAGTATCTCTATAGCTCCTATTCTACTGAGTTGTATGAAAACTTGTTGTTTCTTTGTTTTCATGAAGCTGCACTTAAATGAGCTGCTTTATACTGATTAAGTTGACATTACCTGATAGTGAAGTTTCGAATTATTTTACTGTCAAAGAATATAACATCAGGTCAAAAGGCCCCTTAAGAATCTATCTTTCAAGAGATAATTTCTGATTCAGGACATTGTAGTATATAAGAATACTACATTATTTTTCATAACCATGATTACTCGGTCCTAAGTGTTTCTCTTGGTCTAATGAAGATGATGTTTGCTTTGGAGAGATATGAGTTAATTAGTACCTTCAGCTTTTTGAACAAACTCTTTAAGATGATGTTGAATCATGAGTATCTATTTGTGCCCAGAGTTCCCACTGGATACAAAGTCTCTGTATTTATAGACAAATTTGGCCTGTTAATTATTAATGTGAAAGGAAGAGAAAAGATTTAAAAGATTCATAAAAGAATGATTTGATTCAAACTTGCAAAAAGAAGTCCAAAGTAAGTGTTAGGAATAATTAGTACAACTGCTAAGGTAGTGAAGGGTGTCAGTGTTATTGCTGAGAATATTGGGAATTTTGCTATTGATTAGTTTCAAATTATTTTACTTTTCTAGAAAGGGAAGTTGAGGGTGTCAGCATTTAAAGCCTGAGTTGTCAGCTTTGGCTATTTTAATCACAGTGAGGAAATGGAATTCAATGTTGAACCGAAAGGATTTGAGAGCAGTCCTCTTCACTATTTTTCCTGAAAGATGGTTTCCTAATCCTCAGAGTAACAGGGTCCTTTGGAATCACTGGACTCCTTCAGGTTCCTCAAATTCTCCTATTAAAACAAACCTATTTAACAATCATGTATAACAAGGAGACATTTCCAACTGTGGCTTTCCCCTGCACCTTCGCTGCTTTGTTGACTGCGGACACCTTGGCTGTTCGACCTTGAGATAACTGAGGCTCTTTTCTAAGATATGTCATGCTTACTTGGTCCAGAAAATAATTTATCACTTTAAAACCCCTTTTCAGAAGAGACCTATGGGTACATCGAAGAATGTAGGATCCTATCTACTACTGAAAGCAAAATCCAATTAACCAGCAACCTTTTTTTCCCCTCCATGTGTTATGTTTACAAATTACATGTAACAAATAGTACGCAGATTCCACAGGACTTGTTTCAGAATAACATTGGTCAGTTTGGGGATCTTATATTGAGAAAGCTTAGAACTGGCAAGTGCTAGATCTCAGTGATATGATCTCAACTTGAGTATGACCTTTTGTATTTTGTATTGAACATTTTAATTATTATTATTTATTATTATTTTTTTTTGGTACCAGGAATTGAACTGGGACTTTGTACTTGTGAGGTGGGCACTGTGTCACTGAGCTATACCCCCAGCCCAGTGGTTTTAGTTACTTTCCTCTCACTGCTGAGACAAATACCCTACACCCAGAATTAAGGAAGGAAAGGTTTATTTAGCTCACCTTTTGTGGAGGTTTCAGTCCTACTCAGCCAGCTCCAAGGCAGGGCGGCAGGGCACAGGGGCAAGAGCAAACGCGGGAGGGGAGAGCAAGCCTTTTTTTCCTTCCTTATTTTGTATGTGGGCTATGCACATACCATCTCCAAGTGCCCTCCCCTTCCACCTGCTGAGGATGTTTACGAAGTGAGGACCCTGGCTCCCTGCTGAATCACTTAGTTAAACTTTTAAACTTGGCAATTTGACACAATGAGCAATATCCCAGAGCCGGAAGCCCAAGTCTTTTACACCCCAGGATATAGAACTGCTGAGTTACTTAGCTAAGCTTCCGGACTTTGAGTCAACACAATGTATCAACCATATCATTAATCAGCAACCTCTTCCCCCCCAGACCCTTTTGCCTGCCAACACTGAGCTACATCCCTAGCTTCTCTCCCTTTCTTAATCCTCACTTAAGTCTCAGTTTATGACTGCTTGGGAGACATCCCAAATGTGTATTTACAGAGAATGCTCATCTAGAGGAAGTGTTGCGTTTGTGCATATGAAAAATGTTCTGTCCCAAGCAGAGGAAAATGTGGATTATAAGACAAAATAGTCTGGGCAAAATGTGAATAAGAAAGCTGCAAATTGTCATTAAGAAAATGAAACATTATAGCTAGGAAGGAAAAGTAAAGAGGGAGAAGAAACCATTCCGTTCTCACAGAGCCAGGGGAGTTGGAAACGCAATCTGGGAACAGGAGCAACAAAAGAGAAATTGCAGCGAGGCTGGTACAACGCGCGGAGCATAATGGTCCGCGGAGGGCACAGTAATGGGAGTGAAGGATGAGAAGCTGGCAAATTCAATTTTGCTTTATTTTAATGTGCTCTGCGCCTGCAAGTGAATGTTCTATTTGTAAGGTGAAGACTCGTGTGACCTTTGCAAAGGAACCCAAGCCTTTCTGTCCCCCAATTTCTCCACTTGACACATTTGGGAAATTACCTCGACCTGCTCAGTGTCTTGAGGGCCACACGCCCTCTATTTCTGTGTGTTTCTAGCAGGTCTGGATGCTTCTCCAGCGGATGCCTATGCTCTTGGCGCAATAAACGGAGGGTCTGCAGCTGGAGTCACACTTGGCAATGAGCTTGCCTGACTTTCCTGCTGGACATAATTATTGCTGTGCCTGGTGGTTGGACCCAAGCGCTCGTGAGTGCTCACAGCAGTGCCTTAAGCTGGAGTACTGTTGCCGCCACAGCACGCAGTACTTTGTCGCCCTGCAGGGTTTTAGTCCTCAACAAGTGTTTGCTGATAGTACGTGCCACTGAACTGGCTTCTGACATTGCCTCAGGCAGTTTGATGCCACTTTTATTGAAAAAGGTAAATGTCCCATATCCAAGTCCTAACAATTACAGTATCCTCACTTTAATTATCCTGCTTTTATGATCTGAGGCAGGGTGAGGGGACTGCAATTCCTCTTCCACGAGGGTGGTGGTGCCTATGGTGTCAGGGTTGGGGCAGGGGTTTGTAGAAGCACCAGGCAAGAGATAGTAAAAAGGAATCAAAATTTATGTCCTCTGAGAATTGATATGTGGGAACTAGGGTTCAAGAAACAAAGTGAAAAGGCTTTGTCAGAATCACAGGAGCTGGCCTATCTATGGTGGGTAGCATTCTTGCAAGTTGCAGCTTCAAAAACCCAGTAATGTCAAGGAATGGTGTCTGCTCTTGACTAGTCCAAGGAAATAAACATTCACTTGTGTATCCAGAGTTCTTCCACTGGGAGAATGTGACAGTTCCAAGGCAAAAGAGGGAAAAAATTGAACTCGCTGATTCCCAGACAAAACTGAAAACTGCCATGTTTAAGACCAGGGGCGGCCATGGTCCCAGTTTTAGAAGAGCGTGCGTTCCAACCAGAGCCTGCAGGGCACCTGGGCTTATTGTCACGCAGCAGCTGTGAAAGGTGCTGGGCTGGAAATGCCAAGGCGTGGACGATAGGTCGCATGGCTTTTTGGGGGTGTACAACAAATCTGAGAATTATACATAGATTATTGAGACTGCCATATTTTCTAAAAAAGTCACTTTATTGTAAAATAAAATATAGGCACAGAAGGAGGCATGGAACAGACGTGTAGACTGATGAATTGTCCCGGGGCACCCGCGTCAAGAGCAGGAGTGTGGCTGTTGTGCCTGAGAAGCGTCGAGTGTGTGCAGTCCCCGCTCCCCCAGTAAGGGCAGCTCCTCCCCTCTCTAATCCAAATGTGCATCTGGAGACGCTCTGATTCTGACCTGCTTCCTTCCCATCCTTTTTCTGTGTGTGTTTCAAACTGCTTCTATGACTCTCCCCCTCCGCTCCTTTCTTTTCCTTACAGATTAATCCTTGAGGAAGTAGCTCTGGCTGACTTAAAGAGTCCCTTGGAGTGTGGAGCGCAACAATTTCCTACTTGTGGTGTAGTCTGACAGGGTTTGTTGTCAGCCCTATTTCCGCCAACTGGCAGAAGGGTCAGGACCTGGATGAGACCCAGGCTCGGTCCCTGTGACCTGGCTGTGGGCAGTGTCTTCTTTCATCAGAAACTCTGTGATGCCTCGTTGTTCCCATTGGTGGTGTTAGCACCTGTTGACCCTGAATTTGTATTTCTGTGTCAATAATTCATTGTCAAATAGTGCTATTCAAATTCTATCATTTCCTTTTTGCTTATTCATTTGAATAATTTTATAATATGGTGGTTTTCAATATCTACTATTACTCACTGGCTACCCCTGATACATAGTAAGTGCTCACTGTATTCTCTATGAACTGGTTCTCAGTGTAAGGAGCTGGTTCTCCATTGTGATGGCTTGGACCATAAATACCCCCAAGGCCCACGTGTTGAGGACTTACTTGGATCCTGGCCCTGACCCTGAAGTCTGAGTTGCCCCATTGCTCTCTAGTGAGGGTATGTTCACACTGGCTGTTCATAATTCCCCTGACCCTAGGAAACTGGTTGCCTCCAGGACATCGCGGGTGGCAAAGTCCCGAGGCCCACTTCCCATGTCCAAGCCTTTCGTCCTCGTTACAGGGTCGTTGCTTTACTTTTCTTTGCTACACAGCACCGCCTCTCACCTGTATCCGGGGGCAGAGAAGCTGGAGTCACCTTTACTCGCTTGCTGTGTCCCACGGTCCTGTGCAGTGGCTTCAGAATGAAAGTGCTGAGACGATCGCCAACACTCTACTGAAAACAGACGAGCACCATGCTTGCCCTCTGGAGGACGAGCATCCTACCGCGGCTGGCCATGTCCGCTGCTCCTCTTCCTTGTTGGGAGCGTGTTTGTTAAGAGCCCGTGCCGTCCCGGCCACTGTTCCCCTGTGACATCACAGTACCTGGCACACAGCTGACACTTGCACCTGTAATGCTGATGTCTGAAAATCCGGTAGAACGGCGCTGGGGCTGGGCAGTCCAGGGTGGTGCGACCCGCCGCCTCCTCTCCACCCGCCGCTTCATTCACCCCCATCCACGCGGTCGCCTCGCCTCGCCACCCGCAGATGGTTGCTTCGAACCCCGCGGCGCAGCTCTGCAGGACTGCCCGCAAAGAGAACGGCCGAGAAAGGGGCGGGAGGCACGCAACACTCCCTTCGTTTATTGGCGTGTGTTCGCCATACGAGGTGTTTACCCCGCCTCGAAGCTCGGTACGCACAGAACACACTTGATTTCTTTTCATTTCCGTCTCCCACTCTCCTCCCTCCTCCTCCTACTCCAGAAAGTCTGCTTTTCTTTTACTTTTTCACTTGTTTGTAATTGGGTTTCTCCTATGAGAAACCACGTGGTATTGAACTTTCTGTGTCTGAGGCGCTGGCCCCCTGTGAAGGAAGTCTGGGAGCTGCCACTGTAGTTCATTCCTCCTGACCTGAGCTCGGTCTCACTGCCCAGCAGCCTGCGGGCAGCCTGCGAAACGTAGTGTGTCCAGCGGAGAAAAGAGATTCTTTTAACAGGGAAACGGAGAAAGCGCTCTCTGGAATAGCAAGTAGAGGGGGCTGGGGATATAGCTCAGTGGAATAAGCGTCTGCCTAGCAAGCGCAGGGTCCTGAGTTCGATCCCCAGTACTGCCAAAAAAAAAAGTGGAATAGCAAGTAGCCATGGTCATAGAGCTAAAAAGTATTCACCGAATTATCGTGCAAATGTCAGTAGGAGAATACGGTTGGAAGCTTCCTCACGAGCACGGGCCGGGGTTTGGCTCAGCTTTAAGCCTTTACCTCACTCCTTGTGATAATGCCTGCAGCTAGAAGGAAGACGGGGTCTCCAAGCGAGAGAACACAAAGGAATAATGAAGTCAAGGCTAACCTTTGAGTGACGCTCTATCTCCAGGCAGAAGGAGGCGGAAGTGGGCAGGGAGGAGAAAGGAAGGGAGGAAAAGCTCAGGCGCGCGCGGTTTCGGACAGCAGCAGCCCGTGGCCCTGCTTCAGTGAGGGGCTGGCGCTCTGTGCCGGGCCTGGCCTGGAGACAGCACTTTCTCCCCCACTCACCTCTGCCTCGGCGTCCAGCATCCAGCCTCAGCCCAGACTCTCGGCTCAGTCGGGGTGGTTGCGCCTGTCCCAGGGGTTTGCTGATCTGACCACTGCGGGGCCGCACGATGGGCCTGGCGCTCCGGACTCCAGTGTTGTAATTCTAAGGCTTTCTCTGTACCAGAATCACCTGTGTGACGTGTTCCCACAGACCAGAAGGCCACCGCCAAAGGCCTTTTAGCAGGCCCAGGGTGGACCTACGAGTCTGTGCCTCTAATTTGTTTTCAGGTTCTCGAACGGCATTTTGAGAAACATCGCCCTAGCGCTAGTTCTAGTACTTTTGTCCCCTTTTATCTGTAGAAAAATGGTATTTTGTTTACCGTCCTGCACTCAGCTCTCGGGGGTGCAGTCAAGGCACGTGTTTTCGTCTGTGTCGCTGTAACAAAACGCCATAAACAGGTGGTGTGTACGCCGGGCACTGATTTCTCTCAGTTCCGGAGTCTGGAAGTTCATGATCGAAGTGCCGGCAGATTCAGAGCAGGACGAATCCCGCTTTCTCTCTCGTGAGGGGCGCCTGCCGGCTGCGCTTTCATCTGGTAGAAGGGCAAGGTGCTGTCTGGGGCTTCTCTGATAGAGCACTGATCCCAGTCATCAAAGCCCTGGCTGTATTTCAGCACAGGAATTTTGGGGAGACAGAGAATTCCAGACCATATCAAAATACAAACCCTCAACCCATTAGGACATTTAAGAATGAATAGGAACCAGAAACCTGAGTGAACTGCTCCCGTTAGACATTTGCCCCTCTTCAGTCGGATGCTGAGTCAGTTCTGATGAGTGAGGAGCTACTTAGCCAGACCTGCGGAAGTCAGAGGTGCAAGTGAGCACACGTGGGGACCGTATGTGCTTTGAAAACACAGCTGGGTACGGTGTCACATGCGTGATCCCAGCACTCTGGGAGGATGAGGCAGAACATTACAATTCTGAGCCTGACCTGGGCAATTTAGTGACTTACTGAAACCTTGTCTAAAACAAAAAAATAAAAGGCCTGGGGGTGTAGCTGGCAGGTGTCAAGCACGTTATCTGTCATGACTCGGACTGCAGATAGCCCAAGTTTGCTTAAGCACATGCTTCTTTCAACCCTGGAATTTAGCCAGTGTGCTCAGCACGCCCACCCTTAGACCCGGTAAACTGAAACAAACCGTCAGCTTTCCACCAAGCTGTGAGTAATATCTAACTCACCCCTGTGCCCAGCCTTGTTGCATATTCAGGCGGCCGTGCAGAGCCGCTGCGGATGGTAGTCTGCATTTGAATTTGGGTCTTGCCACCTACTGCACTTGCTGTGTGGCAGGAATATCGCTACACCCGCCAGGGAAATGGGAAAGATTATGGTGTCCATCTCACGTAGAGCTGGGGCGAGCACTGTATAGTCTGAGTGATATGTTAGTGCAACATGTGTAAAACATTTATATATACAAAATTCATTATTTAATTCATTGCTTAATGTCCTCATTGTGATCCATATCAACCTCTGAAAGACCTTAAAGGATGTCTTTTTTTTTTTTTTTGCGGTACTGGGGATCGAACTCAGGACCCTAGCAAGCGCTTATTCCACTGAGCTATATCCCCAGCCCCAAGGATGTCTTTTACTCCTTTAAAAAACAATGACTCACTAAGTCACTTTAAGTCACTTCAGAGGCAAAAACCACAAAGCAGGCAAGACTACTTGCTGTATTGGATTTTTTTCTTGAGTGGAGTGTTGTTTCATAAATAACACAACTCAGAGTGGTTTTCCTTACAATATTTTTATCCGGAGCATCTCTTCCTGCAAAGTTGCATAAAATCTCAAGACCACCAGAGGGCGGCAAGATGCTTTGAAACCAGCCCCAGGCGCCCTCCCTAATTTAGTCCCTGCTCCTTAGCAGGATGCAGGCCCCATCTCAGCCTCTGACCCCTCAAGCTGTGCTCGGTGTAAAGAGCTAATGACAAAAATGCATAGCATTAAGTGATATAATACAATAGTAGAACCATGTTAGCCCTCCTGCACATATGTATATTCATATATATTCCTCTATACATACATACATACATTTTTGTCTTTTTCTTTTCTCCTTTCCTTCGTCCCATCCGTTCTCTGTTTTTGAACAGATTTCCTTCATGACTTGTATTATATCACTTAATGCTAAGCAACAATCGAAGACAGGATATTAGATTAATAGTGTATATCTGTATGTGTTAGCCTGAACACACACTTCGAAGATAACAATATGTAAAGCAGCAACAAGCGGTGTTTTTTTTTCTGTTGTTGTTGTTGTTGATGTTGTTGCTGTTGTTGATGTATGCCTGTTTTCTTTCTTGTCCTTGGATTTTTGGTTCTTGTGTTTTTTTTTTTTTTTTTTTTTTTT
>PVLD010016554.1:0-18180 GCA_004027595.1 Dinomys branickii | reverse complement strand
AAAAAATGCAAATAACTGATGTCAAACCTCACGGTTTTGTGAGGCTTACAGTTTACCTGGCGGCTGACACATAACAGAAACACAGGTGGTGCTGGACCAACGACAGTTTGTTTTGCCTTGTTAAGCGAGTGTTAAGAGCACAGCCTTTCATCTTCCTACAGGAGTGGGCACGACGAACACCGAACACCGAAGAGTTGTAATTTAAATACAAAGCCTGTCCAACAAATGGCCATCGGCTTGTTGCTGCACGTATTTTGCCAGGGCTGCAGAAAGAGAATGGTAGGTACAGGTGCTTTCCCCTGGGACACGGGTGCTTCTTCTCCGTGCATGAGAGATTATGCACGAGAACACACAGAGCTTCCCTCACTGTCGGGGGAATGTACAGACCTAGGCCTCGCTCCAATCCTCCGGTGCTGCCCTCGGGCTAGTGCAAAGCAGAGGGCTGGTTTTCTATTCACTGCCCAATTCTTTCTCCCTGCCTTCTCCATCCTGTACGGGCCCAGGTTTCTGGACCACAGGCAGCCATTTCACAGCTCTGGGCTTTCTCACTGCGTAGATGAGAGAAACCACATGTGGCTGGAGTCCAGGTCATCATGACCATTTGACAGACATTTGTAATTCTCACGATGTGCCACGAGGTACTGAGAACATTTTATAAACATTAGCTCACTCATCCCAGTGGAAAAAGAAGTAGGAACGCTGTATCCTCTTTGCAGCGGAGGAAACTGCAGCACAGAGAAGCCGAGTGTGGCATCCGGTGTTACGCAGCGTGCGGGCTGCAGAACGTAGATAAGGAGACGCCGGATCTCAGTCCTGCCTCTGCCATTCCTGGCTGTGCAATCTCGCAAGTTCCCGCTGCCTTGTTAGCCCCTCCCCTCCTGGCATGTCCGGGGAGTTGAGCCGCGCGGCTCCCTGAGCCCTGCCTGTGCTGCTCTTGCATTGCCCTGAAGACTCTCTCCCCACAGGGCCTGCTGTGCCCCGCCTGGTGACTCCCTGCCGATCTTTAAGGCCGCCTCCGCCTCATGCGTGTGAACGCTCTACAGAGCAAGTCCTGGGACAGGCTGAGGTAGCCCTGGATGCCCAGGGCTGCCCTTGTATACCTGCCAGCCTAATGAGCTCTGGGCTTCTCACTGACGCGTTTGGGGAGTTGGTCTGAGTCCTTGAAATGTGTTTAGGGCCTGGCCAATGCCTGCTGCACAAATAAATACCGGCAGCCAGTGCTGTCTTCCGCCTCTTAATCCTGTCGTTTCAGGTCCTGCACCTTGGGCTCCGCACATGTGATGCCCCGGTGTCTGTCTCGCCTGACGGAGTCCTCACCGTGAGTGTGTAGCAGTCACGTGCTCGTCACCGCGTCACACAATTGAAAGGAGAGGGCAGTTGTCTCACAGCCTCAGCGGGTTCAGTGCAAGGCCAGCTGCCTCCCAGGGAGGAACATCATGGAAAAAGGACACGGCGACGGGGTGTTGCTCACTCCGTGGCACCCCGGAAGCAGGAGAAAGGGAGGAGCTGGGGACAAGAACACACCCTTCCGGTCACATCCCAGTGACCCAGCTTGTCTGACCAGGCCTCGTCCCCCAGTGGCACAGCAGTGAAGAACTCGTCTGTGGACTACCTGCACCGAGGGGTACAGCACCCCCTAACCAGCCAGTGCCCAAAGCCTCCCCTCTGAACACAGGAAGCTCTCCGGGGACAGTCAGATCTAAACCACAACCACATGGAAGTGGACTTCCAGGCACAGACTTTGAAGCCCACCCCTTCCAGCTGCTTTCCTCCTTACTCACCCAGACCTTGGTCTCCTTCCTTTGAGTTTGGGTGGGGGCTGCATCTCTGATGGTCCTGGCCTTATTCTTCTTCTTGATATCCTGTACTATTTTATTTCTTATACTCAGTTCTTTTGGGAACTGTAAACCCTGGATGGGCAGGGGTTCTCTTCCACTTGTCCTTGCTTATAGTAAAAAATATTTTTTCCTTTTGCTAGGAAGAAATGAGATACCTTCCCTTCTCTGGAAGGAGAAATGTGTTGGTGGTTTTTGCATAATATGCATCAGAGAGTAGTGAAAGTGCTTTGTGCTAACAGGAATATGAGATCAGGAATAGGTTCATTTATTCACTGTGGCACTTTGGGGCTTTTCCTTATTGAGTGCCTCGTACCCTCATCTATAAAACAACAGCAGTAATGGCTGCTCCACATATCTCTGTGCTGTGATGGAGACTGAAGTTGTATACAGTAAAGCACTTGGGAAAGCACCATGGCTACATTCCAGGCAGTGTGCAAACTACGTTAGGAGCCTTATACTGGCCTCTTGGGAGCAGATAATTTTCTGCACTTCAAAGGTGGACAAGCCAGTTTAGAGGTGTTAAGCAACCCGTATAAACTGCCCAGCTGGCACTTGACAGGTAGAAATGAGGCACTGGCCTGTGCTTCCTTAACGTTAACAGACTTTTTTCTACTATGTTTCATTTTGTTCATACATCAGTGTAAAATATAGGTGATTTCCACAAAATAAGTGGGAAATGGGTGATTTTTTTCTTCAATATAGATATGGTTAAATTTTGTGTATATAATTACAAAAATTTTTATTCTTTCATTAATTCACATGAATAAAAATGTATATTTTTGCATATATTTGACATTAAAGATGTCATAAAAATATTGGGCCACACTTGAAGATTTGCACCTGACCTATGAAATAGCTTGACCATAGGTTGTTAGAATTAATTAAAATATCCCAGAACATGGGAAAGATAGGGAGAGTTTTTATGGCTGTTGATTATCAAATTGGAGTAATTTGAATGTGTTAATGGAAGGTTGTAGATAGTCAGTATAAAATATTTTTACCCATGCTGTTTCCTCCAAAGCAATCAGGAAGGTCCCAGCCACTGGAACAAATACTACTAACAGGTGGTTATGCTGTTACATTGATTATTATATAGTGTGCAATTAGAGTGTCCAAGGCCAGAGAGTGTCCAGTTCATACATCAGACACTTCAATGTGTCCTAAGGAGGAAACACACCCTTCAAAGTCCATTAATCTCCTAGCTTCTTTCTTAATTTGGTGAAGTGGGCTGAATATGAATTAGGAATTTGCAGCGTAGGAAATCAGGAATAATGAGATTGCAAGACAGCAAGCAGAACAGAGTTTTAGAAGTTGGTGCAAATAAGCACAGAACATCAAGTGCAAAATAAATCAAATAACAACAGCAATGACATATGAACATGGAGCCACAATCATCCGCACTTTGGAACAAGCTGCTGGGAGAGTGACACTTAATTTCACCTAATTGTTTTTTCTTTTTCTTTTATTTTAAGAATAAAGGAAGAAAACATATTAACAAACAGACATCCATTTACAAAATAGTGTAAGAACAATACAAAGTGGTTACATACAAAGTGGTAGGAAATTAACAGTGGTTGTTGTATTATGTGTAGATATCTTCAAAGTGGTTTCTCAGGAGAACAAATAGAGACATGCAATATTGATCAAACAAGTAATCATTAACTGTTCCTTTCACTAAAGCAATAGAAGACCGAGTACAACTGTTAGCTATCATGCATTTACATACATACGTGATTTTCCTTTCTTTCCCTTCTCCTTTCCCACACCCCAGTTGGCCCTTATTTTTGAGCATTTTCCTTTCATTTCACAATGCCTATCATACCTCCTAGTTTTTATTCACTCTTTCAGGTTCTTACACTAGTGAGACAATACGTTGCTTACACATGGAGGTCTTGTTTATTTCACTTGTGAGTATGGTCTCTAGTTGTGATCATTTACCTATAAAAACCTCGAATTTATCTTTCTTTATAACTGAGTGATATTCCATTATATAAAAGTACCACAATTTTTTTATCCAGTCCTCTGTGGATGGACACTTGGGTTGCTTCCACAATATAGCAATTACAAATTGTGCTGCTATGAACGTGGGTGCACATATATCAGAGGGATATGATGTTTTCAGATCTTCTGGGAAAATACCCAGAAGGGGAATACCTGGGTTGAATGGGACCTCTACACTTAGTTTGCTGAGGAATCTCCAAACTGATTTCCACACTGGTTTCACCAGTCTGCATTCGCACCAGCAGTGGAGAAGAGTTCCTATTTCTCCACAGCCTTGCCTGCATTTGTTATTGGTTGATTGCTTAATGATAGCCACTCTTACTGGGGTGAGGTGAAATCTCAGTGCTTTAATTTGCATTTCTTCAATGACTAATAATGTTGAACATTGTTTCATGCATTTATTTGTCATTTGTATTTATTTATCTGAGAAGTAAGTGTGTATTCATCTCAGATGCCCATTTTTGAATTGTGTCTTTGAATTTAGAGGGGCTGATGTTTTTTGATTCTTTATATGTGTTTGATAGAAGACCTTTGTCTGAAGGACAGTCAGCTAAAATTTTTTCCCAGTTTGTGGGTTTTCTTTTTACTCTGCTATTGACTTCTTTATATGTGCAGAAACTTTTCAGGAGGATGAGATCCCAGTTGTTGATTCTTTGGAGTATTTCACAGGTACTTTGGTTTTTGTTCATGAACTCTCTGCCTACCCCTATGTCTTCAGGGTTTTTACCTACTTTCTCTTCCAATAGATTTAGCGTTTCTGTTTTAATATTGAGATCTGTGATCCATTTTGACTTGAGTTTGGTGTATGGTGATAGACTTGGGTCTATTTTCAGTCTTTGGCAGGTAGCAAATCAATTTCTCCAGCATCATTTATTAAAGAGGCTATCATTCTTCCAGTGACTTTGCTTGACCCCTTTATCAAAGATTAGGTGGCTGCTTGTGTTTATGGTTATGTCTGTGTCTTCCAGTCTGTTCCATTGATCTTCTGGTCTGTTTTTTAGCCAGTACTATGGTGATTTCATTACAGTAGTTTTGTAGTATAATTTCAGGTCAGGGATTGTAATTCCACCTGACTTGTCCTTGTTGCCCAGGATTACTCTTGCTATTTTGGGTCTCTTCTGGCTCCAGATGAATTTAAGGAATGGTTTTCTCTAGATCTGTGAAGTATGCTGATAGTAGTTTAATGGGAATTGCATTGCATCTGTACAAAAATTTTGGTAGTATGGCCATTTTCACAATGTTGGTTCTTCCTAACAATGAGCAAGGAATGTATTCCATTTATTGAAATCCTCATCAATCTCTTTTTTCAGAGTACTGTAGTTTTCACTGAATAAATATTTTACATCCTTTGTTAGATTGATTCCTAAATATTTCAATTTCTTGGATGCTATTGTAAAAGGTATGGTTTCCTTAATTTTTCTCTCAGTCAGTTTGCTGTTCATGTATAGGAATGCTATTGATTTTTGGGTGTTGACTTTGTATCCAGCTATTCTGATGAATTTGTCAATTAATTCAAGGAGTTTTCTTGTGGAGTTTTTGGGGTCTTCCATGTAAAGTATCATGCCATCTGCAGGTAGTGATAGTTTTACTTCTTCCTTTCCTATCCTTATTCCTTTTATTTCTCTTTCTTGTCTAATTCCTCTTGCTAATGCTTCCAGAACTATGTTGAATAAGAGTGGTGAGAGTGGACATTCTTGTCTTGTTCCTGACTTTAAAGTGAAAGCTTTTAGATTTTGTCCATTTAGTATGATGTTGGCTGTTGGTTTGTTATAGATGGCTTTGATCGGTTGAGGTAAAGACCATCTATTCCTATTTTCTGTAGAGTTTTTTTTTTTTTATCATGAATGCATGTTGAACTTTGTCAAAAGCTTTATCTGCATCTATTGAGATGATACATGGTTTTTGTCTTTGGCTCTATTGATATGGTGTATAACATTAATTGATTTGCAAATATTGAACCATCCCTGCATTCCTGGAATGAATCTGACTTGGTTGTGGTGTATGATTTTCTTGATGGTTTGCTGCATTCTATTTGCTAGTATCTTATTGAGTATTTTTGCATCTATATTCATTAGGAAGATTAATCTATAATTCTCTTTCTTGGTTGGGTCTTTCTCAGGCTTTGTTATCAATATAATACTTGTCTCCTGAAATGAGTTAGGGTGAATTGCTTCCTTTTCAATTTCATTGAAGAGTTTGAGGGGTGTTGGTATTAAATCTCCTCTGAATTTCTTGTAAAATTCTGCTGTGAATCCATCAGGGCCTGGGCTTTTCTTTGTTGGTAAGTTTTTAATCACATTTTTAATCTCATTAATTGGGTTGTTCAGGATTTTTATATCTTCTTGACTCAGCCTTGGTAATTTGTACATATCTGGGAATCTGTCCATTTATTTTGAGTTTTCTATCCTATGGGAGTAAAGATTTTCAAAGCAGACATTAATGATCTTCTGAATTTGTGTAGAATCTGTAGTAATTTCATCCTTTCATTCCTTATTGCATGAATTTGAGTTTTTTCCTTTCTCTTTTTGATAAGGTTGGCTAGGGGTTGCTCTATTTTATTTATTCTTTCAAAGAACCAACTCTTTGATTCACTTATTTTTTGCAGGGTTTTCTTCATTTCAATTGCATTAATTTCTGCCCTGATCTTTATAATCTCCTCTCTTCTTTGGACTTTGGGCTTGACTTGTTCTTCTTTTTCTAAAAGTTTGAGGTGCAGCATTAGGCCATTTATTTGTTCTCTTTCTGCTTTCCTTATGAGAGTTCAGTGCTATAAATTTCCCGCTGAGGAGTGCATTGTGTTGCATCCCACAGATTCCAGTAAGTTGTATGTACGTTTTCATTTGTTTGTAGATATTTTTAAATTTCTTCTGTGACCCATTGGTTGTTCAGGAGGTTGTTGCTTAATTTCCAAGTGTTTATGGAGTTTTTGGAGTTCCTTTTATCATTAATTTCCAATTTCTTTGCACTGTGGTCAGATAATATGCATGGGATAATTTCAATTCTTTTGCATTTAGGTAGGTATTCTCTATGGACTAGAATGTGGTCTATTTTAGAGAAAGTCCCATGTGCAGCTGAGAAAAATGTGTATTCTGGTTTTTTTTTTTTTTTTTTTGCGGTACTGGGGATCGAACTCAGGACCCTGCACTTGCTAGGCAAGCGCTTATTCCACTGAGCTATATCCCCAGCCCCAAAATGTGTATTCTGATGTTGTGGGGTGGAAGACTCTGTATACATCTCCTAAGTCCATTTGTTCATAGCTTTGGTTCAGATCTATTATTTCTTTGCTATTTTTTGTCCAGCTGACCTATCTCTTTGTGTCAAAGGAGTGTTGAGGTCCCCTACTACAATAGTGTTATTGATTACATAGGTTTTCATGTCTGTTAAGATTTGTCTTATGTATCTCGGTGCTCACATATTTGGTGCATATATGTTTAGGATTGTTATCTTATCCTGTTGCAGTTTTCCCCTAACAAGTATGTAGTGACCTTCTTTATCTCTTTCGATTGTTCTTGGTTTGAAGTTTACATTGTCTGCAAACATAATAGCTACTCCTGATTTTTTCTGGGTTCATGTTGCATGGAGGATTGTTTTCCATCGTTTGACTTTCAGTCTATGGATTTCCTTCTGAGTAAAATGTGTTTCCTGTATACAGTATATTATTGGATTTTGTTTCTTAATCCACTGTGCCAGTCTGTTTCTTTTGACTGGTCAATTGAGGCCATTTACATTTATGGTTATAGCTGATATGTGCTGACTTATCATTGCCATGTTACTTACTTGCTGTTGGTTTCTTACTTTTTCTACCTGTTTACTGGTTTGCTCTCCTTGAGGGTTCCTTCCTATTGTTGTTCTTGAGACTGCATTCTTTTTTGTCTCTGTCTAGAATGTCTTTTAGTGCTTTTTGTAAGGATGGTTTGGCACTCATGAAGTTTTTCAGTTGCTCTTTGTCATAGACATATTTTATTTCTCCATTAAATTTGAAGGATAGTTTGGCAGGATACTTCAATGTTGACTGGAAGTTGTTTTGTCTTATAACCTGTAATACTTCACTCCAAGCTCTTCTCAGTTGGATGGTTTGTGTTGAGAAGTCTGCCATGATTCTGATGGGCTTTCTTTATAGGTGATCTGTTTCTTTTCTCTAGCAGCTTTTAATATTCTGTTCTTTTCTGGACATCTGGGATCTTGATTATTATATGTTGGGGTGTAGTTTTATTATGGTTATGACTAGTAGGAGTTCTATATGCCTCATTTATCACAGATCTCAGGTTCTGTTGCCAAGCTTGGGAAATTTTCTGCTATTATTTATGGCAATATTCTTTTTATGTCATTTGTGTCACTGTCTGCTATTTCATTGACTCATATTACTTGGACATTATTTCTCTTTGCCTCATCTTGCAGCTGTTGAATTGATTTTTCCTGCATCCTTGTTGATTTTAAGAGATCCTCCCTTTCATGATTGCTTGCTGCCATGCTGTCTTCGAGATCTGCAATTCTATCTTCAGCTTCATTCAGGCTGTTTTGTGAGTTTGCAATGGAAGTTTTGATTTCCTGGAAATTTATTTGAGTCTGTTTCATGCATTCTAATTCATACCTATATTGCTCCTGCAACGTTTCGATCTGTTGCGTATGCTCCTTTATTTATTTATTTATTTATCTGTTTCTTCTCTAGGTGTGCGGAGCATTTCTTTCATTATTATTGTCATTTCCTTTTTTGCCTGAGAGATTATGTCTGATCTGATCTCTTCTGTGGCCTGATGGAATTGCTTCTTTACTTCCATTGCAATCATTTCAGCAATTTCAGATGTGTGTTTACCACGTTCTCCTATGTTGGTGTCTCTTGGACTTGTTCAGAGTGGGATGGAGCTCTGAGATTGCGGTTTAGTCCTTCATCTTGTCATGTTTGATGCCAGAGGCAGAATGCTCAGTCTCCCTCTTCTCTAACCATTCAGCAGAGGTCGCTAGTGGCCCTAAGTTTCCTGGTGGGCAGGCCTGCCCCTCAGTGTCCGCTGAGATGCACTGCTTAGGCTGGAGTTTTCCAGTGTATGGTGAAGTGTACCTAGTTCTCCCAGGTCTCAGGCATAAACTGTGATCTCAGTTGATAGCAGATGGTTTGTTCCAGCGGCTCCTTGCAGTTTAGGGACATGTATAACCCAGAATCTGGTTGCACTGGTGACGCAATCCCAGGCAAGTGCTCCTGTGATCCCAGGCACTTCAGGATACAGACAAAACCCAGACACGAACTGCAGGGTCACCTGTTGGTGGACCACCTGATTCTGTCTCCAATCAGTTCATGACACACATAGGAATCAGACAAGGGCCGCACCAACAGCAATCACAGACTGCTTATGTGTGCAACCACCTGGAGGGCAGGGCACAAGCGAAGCACAGACCAGAACCATGGTCTCAGCAGCTCCTGGAATGCCTGTACCCAAACCTCACTCAACACTGTGCAAGTGCAGGGAGGGCCCACTCACATACCCAGGTGAGAGCAGTTCACAAGGCTTCTGAGTGGAGAAATCTGTCTGCACCAGGTGCATGGAGGGCCGAGACTCATACTGTAATTGCGGCAGGGTCATGAGTCACCTGCTCTGCCCCCAGGAAATAGATTGGAAATATCTGGTTCTCCTGGCAGCGTTTAGTTGGGAACCATGCAGTCAGCGGGTCACCTGATTCTGCTTCTCCAGTCAGTTCAGTCCACTCAGAGAAGCCAGGGGTGGGCCGCACCAACAGCAATCCCAGTCTGTGTGTCTCACCTAAATGTTAATTGACTGCAGTATTTGTAATTCAGCATGTGTGTTGCTACTCATAAGCAGAGACCATCAGAGGAGGGGGCTTTGTGGGGATAAACAGAGAGAGTAGTTACCTTAATTTTGATGATGAGGGATGGTTTAGAAACATGGGCTCAAGCAAGGGAGGCACAGAATTGAAGACACGGCCCACAAAGCCTGCCCCATGGTTTGTGGTGGGGCAGCACACTTCCATTTGGGCAATGTATCTGTCAGAAGCTGATGTTTGCTCCCCAAGAGGTGATTGTTTGCACAAAACATGAGCTGAGTATAAAATAAAGATACTAAGTGTCAGAGAATATATAAAACATGTCTGGGAATGGACCAAACCTTGGACTTCTAGTGCGGGGGTACAGGGCAGCCCAGCTCTGCCCCATATACTGAGGGGGTTGGGCAAGACCCACCCCATCCTCTCATGTTCAGCTGTGTGTGCTGGCTCAGGGCTGTGGCCCCACAGTGGGAGGGACAATTCTTTCCTATTTTAGATAATCTGAGGTATTTAGTACAGATGAGTAGAATGATATTTGACTACAGATATGTCTTGATTTAGGATTATGTCCTGATAAACCTATCAAAAACTGAAAAATATAACTTGAAAATGTACTTAATAAATATACCTATCCAGGCTTAGTCTGGTCTTCCCTAAATATGCTCTAAACACTTATATTAGCCTGCATTTGGGCAAAGTCCTCTAGCATGAAGCCTGTTTTATCACACAGTATTGAGTATCACATGTCATCTACCGAATACAGTACAGCATAGAGAATCAGCTATTTATCCTCCTAACCATGTGGCTCTCTGGGATCGCTGCCTGTGTTTAGCACTGCAAGAGAGTATCAAACCACATACTGTTAGTTCAGGAAAGAATCAAAATTCAAAATGTGGAGTTGAGTTTCCACTGAATATACTTTTTGCATGATTGTACAGTAAAATATTGCAAGACAAGCCGTTGTAAGTGTAGGTCTGCTTGTATGTCCTTTTTCTTATAATACAGACTATGGATGAGATGTCGATGGCCGACCCTGGATGGAAATATGGTTTTCTGGAAGTGACTCCCAGAAAACTTCTCCCAACAGTTCATCAGCTTGTTTCCCAGATTAGAATAAATCCTGTGTGCTAGGGAGCAGCCATTTCGTCTGTAAGAGCAGAGGACAATGAACAAAGGAGAAAGTTTAGACACAGGGACTGTGCCCTGCTGAGTGGAAGGTTCTGCCCCGTGAGCAGGGGATGAGGGGGAGGCATGCGTGGTTGATTCATAAACCAGCAGAAGGATGAACCAGAAATTAACTTCATGGTCCTGTGCCCTGATCTCAGATGAGGAGAAGATAGTTTCCTCATCTGCAAAATAATTCCTGCCTCAGAGAGTTGCTACGAGGATTGAGGGAGTTCCTTTTAGGAGAGGGTTTGTAACAGTGCCTGGTACAAAGGGAACACAATATAAAAGTATGTTTGATACACAAAAGTAAATGGTTTGCATGTAGAAAATGCTGAGGAGTCTGCGAAAAACCATAGAAGTGGTAAATGATTTTGGCAAGTTTGTTGGATCAACATAAAAAATAGATTGTTTCTGTGCATTTGCAATATATAATCTGAACATGAAATGAAGAAAATTCCACTCACAATATCATCAAAACGAATAAAATATGAATGGATTTAACATGAGAAATGTGAAACGTGTGCTCTGAAAATAGGGCAAAATTGTTGAAAGACTTTTAAAAAGAGCTCATAAATTAAAAAAGAGATCCCATGCCCATAGATTGGAAGGTTTGCTATTACTTAGAGGATAATGCTACCCACATTGATTTATTGATTCAACACAATCCCCACCAGAATCCTAGATCTATTCTATGTAGACATTGATAAACTGATTAAAAATTCTTGTGGAATCACAAGGGATTCAGAACAGGCCAAACAGTCTTGCAAAAGAAGAACAAAGTGGGAGAACTCATACTTCCTGGTTTCAATATTTACTTTGAAGCAACAGTAACTAGGACAGTGTGGTGTTGGCAGAAAGATGACATAGACTAGAGGAACAGAACTGAGAATCCATAAAATAGGCACAACTGGTTTTCTGCAAAGGCAATATGATTCTTTATTGCTTTTTGTTTTTTTCTGAAACAGGGTCACACTTCACAGTTAAGGTTGGCCCTAAATTCACTAAGTACCCCAGGCTGGCCTCAAACTCATAATCCTCCTGCCTCAGCTTCCTGAGTGCTAGGATTACGGGTGTGTCACAACACTGAGCTCCCAGCAGTGTTTTTATAATTGTACTTTTGAAAATGGAGCCTCAAGTGTGACTCTCCATCGCATTTTGTTTTCACATCTGTGAGTCCCTTTACTCCATAGAAACTTCTCCCTTTTGTTTCTGGCGTTCATGACAGGGATGTGTTTGAAGCACTTGGGCTTATCTCACATAGAATGACCATATTTGGATTTGTCTGGCAGTCATGGTCATAACTAAATTTATGTTAAATGTGTTCATATGAATCCTTCACATGTGATGTGTGTGCCTACTTGGGTTACATCAGCAAATGTGAGATTCCTTTGTTCCCTGTTGTTGGTGATACCATATTCAACCTGGGTGGAGACTCGTCTCCTAGATATCTCCTCCATAGATATTTTTGGCCTTTGTAATTAGCAAATAACATATGAGGCAATATTTTGTGATATTATCTGTTCTTCAATAATTTTGAAGAAATTAAAAATTCTGTTCTTCAATAATTTTCCACTTACTGGTTTTAAGATAATTATTTGTTTTACTGACTTGTTCACATTATTTTTCTATAATCCAAAATGTGTGTGTGTGAGTGTGTGTGTGTGTGTGTGGGCATTCTAATTTCTGATGGATGAATCCTCTGTTCCTTTTCACACAGTGACAGTTTGCGTTAAGGCTGGAGATGATCTACTTTAATTAATGAGGTTTACAACTGCCCATAAAAGTAAAAATAACAACCACCCACTGATTCTGTGTATCACATTTATTCCTTACAGCAACTTTATTAGAGAGAAACTATCACCTCTGGTTTGGAGAGCGCATAGATAAATCGCGTTTTGGGACCTCTAGGCCTGGAGGGGGACCTGCTGAGCCCCCAAGTGGACTGGTCCTAGATTTAACTGTTCTCTTGGTCCCAGGACCTTTGCTCTCTCCTTCAGGTGGTGAACTACTAGACGCTACTACCGAGTAGCCCAGGCTGACCTCCAACTAAAAGTGAGGTATCTTTCAAGCAATGAAGAAGACACATGAAAAGTAAATTTTGTTTTGAACAAGAGAAAGTGACTTAGCCAAGGAGTTTTACAGAAGGACTGGACCGAGTCACTTTTCCTCATGGCTCAACACACAAATATTTCTTCCCCAATTTTTTCTTACTTTTTCCTCTCAGTTCTCTTCATGCGGCTTCCTCCTTGGGGAGTAGTAGATTAGCACCATTTTGCTGACCACTGCAAATGAGTGTGAGGGCAAATAAATACTCTGGGGTTTCCTCAGGCACTTGTGGAGGGGCTGGAGAAAGAGGAAGCTGACAGACCGAACAGTTTCAAAACAGGTGCCACCAGCCTTTCTTAGGGGAATGAAGATCATGTTTGGCAAGTGATAAAATGCCAAGTCCATCAGAACAGATTCTACAGAGCTTTAATGAGTGATAGTACACTTCCGAAATGGAAAATCTGTTCCGTTTAGTAGTAGATGTGGTCTGTGTGACTAGAACAATGCTCAGACAATGAGCCTTTAACTAGTTTGCAGGCTAGAAAGCAAGAGAATCATGAAAAGCCTTCTATGCAAAGGGGAAATTTATGAATGCTGCCTTCTGGTCTCTAAAGCAAGCCTGTATGACATATGAAGTAATCCTTTATGCTGCCATAAGGCAGTGCTTCTGAATTAGAGGCCACATAGGTTTCTGGAAGCACCAGCGAGCATACTTTATACAAGAACGACTTGCTCTGTCGGGTAGAAGACTGGTAATCTAAAATAACCCTTAGTGTTTTCTTAAAAGCAATTTTCTAGAATGAGATTATACTCCTTCTATTGCTCCTGATTTCTTCTGGGAAATCAGCAAGCCAGTGGAAAGAGATACATTACCACATTTTTCAGGCTATAGAAAGTAAAGGAGAAATTTTCTTCAGGGCAGAGATTTGTTTTGGCTGCCATGCATATGGATGTGTTGATTAAAAAATATTGAGAATCTGCTCATTTTATGTTTGGCATTATTGTTCAGTATATATTTTCCTTATTATAATTGTGTTTCACATATATTCATGGTAATTACAGCAAAATTGATGTTCTTTTTATAGAGATGTACATCTGAATGTCATTCATTCTCTGTATTTATGGTTAGCCAATCTGGTTGGAAAATTCTGAAGAAATACCATCCTCCAGACATTTTTTAATGACCTGAAATTGCATAGATTTTTGAGATAAAGCATTACACATCTTCTGTTCCTTATATTGTATACTTAGTTTTCAGAACAAACAAAGCAATTATAGATGTAAAAATACTTACAATATTTCACCTGCCTGTCCTACATGATGTGTGTTTAAATCTTCATAAATATTTTATTTTTTAAAAAATCATGAAAGGAAGTTTTGTGTTATCTATGAGCTTGCTTATATGTATAAGTGATTTCTTGATTCTGCGAAATGTGATAAAGCTTGTCACTGCCAAAAAGGAAGGAAGTCAGGAAGACGGAAGAAGACTTTGCCACTCAGTGAAGACTTCCTTGTTAAAAACCATAGAAACGCAGTGTTACCTATGGCAACAGAGCTTTGTTGTTGGTTTTTGGCCCACAGAACTAGGCGGTTCAGAGTGGTCCTGATGGGAGTCAGGCTGGACCCCGGATGATGACGGGGTTATTGATGGGTCCCCTCTGGGGTTCTGCCCTGCTCTGCTGCTTCATCTTTGCACAGGCTTCCTTCACTTGATGGAAAGATGGGGAATCTTGTAAATGCATGTTCATCAAGGATGAAATCCATTGGAGTTGGCTGTTAGTGGTCCTGCTTAGGTCTTTTGGCCCTCCCTGACACAGTCACTGTACCCAGACAATAGGTAGGATTGTGATCCAGATGTGGAATCCCACCCACCCATGTTTTCTGTACAAGTGGGTGTGGAGTGGTGAGAACACACCCATTCCGGACACTAGGAATGGGGAACACAGAAAGACAAGGGCCTAGTCAGCCAACACCACTGAGTTACCCTTCTGGAAGTTGGTTCAAATTAGTATGGAGTATGTGGCAAATAGTTCATGAATAGGGTTTAACGGAATAATACATATATTTGAAACTAAGGATAATATTTGCTGGTGTTTGATGTTTAAAAAATCACACACGTTGATCCTTTTGAACGGATATGTGCAAAGAGCCATCTGGAAAATCTGACGTGCAGAGGCCCAGGTAAGATTAGGAGAGAATTATGAGTGTAGAAGAAGTAGATTTAAATAATGTGGGATGATTAATGGAAGGTGGTTTACATTTTTAAGGGAGAAAATGTTGTACATATTAAATATTAACATATTAATTAAATATTAACATATTAAATATTGTGAAATATCACAATAATTGAATGTGGGAGAATTTCTCTGATTCTTATCCTTTGGGTTCTTTTAATCAAAGTCTACTTTTGAGCACCTTTGGCTCTTCCCAGCACACATCTCCCACTGTTACCTTTCCTATTATATTTCCTTTTCTCAGTAGTTTTGGAAAAACATAATTAGAATCTAAGGGATTAATGCTGATAACTTCTGAGCAACTGTGGCATGTTTTTGCTTCAATTTAGGAAATTACCCAACATTCCCATTAGTCATGGCTACCTGGCAGGGTGCTCCCAATAGTCCTAAATTGGGAAAAGACTAATTGTACCTTTTGGCAAAATTTGGAATATTGAACAATCCTATGCTTAACTGAGGCAAGAGGAGGTCTGTACTGAGAACTGAGCTTTAGGAAGTTCTCATATCTCACACACACACACCACACAGCCCTCTCACAAGTGTGCATGTACACAAACAAACACACACACATGGAGTTCAGGAGTTAGAAGTTCCATCACTCGGCAGTCATTGCCTGGCTCTAGTCTGGTTTTTAATCACTGATAAATTTACACAGTCACTTCCTGGACCAACATTGCTGAGGACCCAATAGAAGTAGTCGATCCCTCTTATTAGCCAAGTCTGGATTTGCACATTTTCATACAAATTTCTACAATTAATTTATCATCTTCAAATCAATTCTTGTAGTACTTTCACAGTTGTGTTCAAACATGCATGGATTGTCAAAAATTTGGGCTGCCTGACACATCTCTCAGCTGAGGTTTCACAAGTGACACCCCAGGCTCTTGCTTTAGCTCCCTTACTGTGAACACGATCCACTTGGTAGCAGGTTTTGGGCATTTTTGCACTTTCTTTTGGGACATCACAGTTTAAACAGGCTCCCAGACACGGTGAAGAGCTTCTTGGTGTTTCTAAGCACAAGAAGCCATGAAATGCTTTCTTAAGAAAATATGTATAAATCTCAGTGTTCAGGGATGAGTTACAGAGTTGTTGGCCACAAGTTTGATGTAATATGCACTAAGTTGTCTTTAAACACAAACACATTTCACTAGTTGCTTGATACACATGTGATCTGTGGCTCCTAGGAACCTAACTTTGTACTTTCTTTTAGGCACAAGTAGTTTGGTGTTTGCTAGTTCTCTGTTCACAGTGATTTTACGTGGACAACCAGCTGGATGGATGTCCTGGAAAGAAGAGCATTTGGCCCTGCTTCTGTGTACTGATGTGCACAGAGCTGGTAGGGTATTTATTTATGACCTCAGTTGTCTTTAAACAGTGCAGATATGTCCAGAATAGTCTTTGAAGCAATGTGACAGGTCAGTGATGCCCTGCCTATAGCTCCCAAGTAGCATGCATGAGCTAGGCCGTGACATTATAGGGGTCATGATTACACATCAGAACTGAAGCACTGACTCCCAAACACTAGATACTGCCCCAGTCTGTGATATGCAGATTACTTTTTCTGCATATCTCTATCTGCATATTGTAGAGGTGATTTCAGGCCTCCTACATAGCCCAGCTCACAGCACTCACGTACTTCCTGTGCCTTTCTCTCAGTCACTCATCCTCAAGCCACTCCCTTCTTCACGAATTAATAAAACCCAGTTGACCCTGGGTTGTGGCCTTTGCACTGGTTAGCAATTGTTCTGACTGGACTTAGAACCCCTGACTGCAAATGTGCATTAGTGTCTTTATTCTCACTGTGGCTTGTACTGGAAGTGGTAGATTGGAATTGCTTATTGGAATTCTAATAACTTTTCCCTGGGATTACAAATGTGGACTCCTCCAGGTCCTGAAGGGCTAGCTATAATTTGGACCACATGACTGCTTTAAATAGTGATAATTGACTGCACTTCACACCTCTACCTATGCTCCTGAAACAGAAGCGGCACATGCCTGTAATCCCAGCCTTCTGGGAGACCCATGCAGGAGGGCTGCAAGTCCAAGCCCGGCCTGGGCAAATGAACAAAGCTCTGTCTTAAAATAAAGATAAAAAGTAGGGGTGGAGATGTAGCTCAGTGTGAAGGCCCTAAGCTCGGCACTCAGTGTAACAAACCAAAAATAGAAAGATGGATTTGAACGCCAAGAAGGTCAGAAGATCGTACTTCTGCAGGAAAATTTCAGGATATGGAGTTTCAAACAGCAGGACTGTTTATATGGAAGCAACAAACTGACTGGCCATATCTTTCCTGTCCTGTAGTAAGAATACAATGGATTAAAAAAATCACTGTTCCTGCTAAATTTGTAGGCATGTAGTTGTGAACACGAAAGAGGTGAGACGTGATAATGATTCTCTATGTTGGCACTTGGTGGACCTGAACACTAGAATTGACTGACAATAATTTTCCTTTTGTAAAATTGTTTACTAAGACCATTTTAGAATGGAGAAAAAGACCAACATTGCCTAATTTGGTTGTTAAAATGCTGTATGATTTATTAGCTGGTTGTTATCTTGTCATTTTAACAGTTTTAAAGGAAAAATAACTATTGAAAACACATTTGACTTTTTTCATATATTTACACCAGACATAGCATTTTGATGAGAATTAAATCATTTGTATACTTTGAATATAAATACTTTTTAATTCTTTAGAGCACTACTTTAGTAGAAGACAAATTATAGGAAAAGCTTGATTATAAGAAGCTAATGGTAACTGCTGAATTAAAGGAAAGAAAAATTTTATAGAAAAAATAAGGAACTTTATGAATTATGTGAATATATTTCATTATTTCTACAAACATTGGTGGTTCTTTTAACAGAACACTTGGATATATGCAAATAGGTCACCTTTAGTATTTTGCCAGCTTTCAGTCATGGAAAACCACTTCATAGTAATTTTAAAAACTCTTTGCTGTGAAGTGTCCATCCAGAATGCAGCGTCTTTGCTGCACGGTCTGCCAGGCAGAGTGCCAGCACCCTGGTAGCACTTGTGGTCAGCATCCTGCAGACGCTGGGACAGGTCAGACTCTGAGGTTCAGATGTTGACATTTCCTGAAGGGAGTTGCCCAGATCCAGAGAG
>PVLD010016553.1:0-44618 GCA_004027595.1 Dinomys branickii | reverse complement strand
TGCTGTTGTTTACTTTGAGATACCTAGCTTTGTAGTGCGGGCTAGCCTTGAACTCATTATGTCACCCAGGCTACCTTCAAACTCGTGGCAATCCTCCTGCCTCAGTGCTGAGACCAGGGGCATGTGCTACCATAGCCTGTAGTCTCAGGCTTTCTTTTTAAAAATTATTTCTAATGGAAAGTAATTTAACTTTATTTTAAGGAGTTTTAGATACTACAGGATTTGGAACTCTCTTCAATAGTAGGACTTGAACAAAATAATTTTTTAAATGCCAAGTTTTTTAATAAAGAGGGGTAGCTACAGAAATAATTAGGAAATTTGACAAAAGTTTTTCAGTAATCCAATGCCTAGCTGTATGAGATTTTCCACGCCTGTTCTCAGGTAGCATCTTATCCAGCAAACTGGCGCTAATTTCTCTGGTAAGGGTAGACTCCAGACTATGGTTCCTTGGTACTCTGTGCATTTATATTATAAAATTTTACACTTTTAGCATTTGGATAGACTGCATTAGGTTTAAGAAGGACCCACTAGTGTCTTACTTAAAAAATGACCTTTACTATATATTGGTTGAACTAACCTACCATGAAAAAATTAGTGCTAGTTGTTGGGTTAAGCTAAACAAACATACTATGAGTAAATCCTTTAGACACCTGTAAGATATTTTATCAGTCCTTGAAGCTTGTCTTGGTTCTGTAGAAGGAGAGACACAAAGGATTTAACTGGGATTTTAAAAGTGGCTGCTGAGCATTCAGTGGTTAATTTAAAAGCGAGAGTATTTATGGTGTTACTGAAAGACTTACATGTTCAACCCACTCATGGGAACCCTGGTAGGCCACTTCAGTTCTTCCTATTCAAAAGCACGAAGAGTTTCAAAGATTTTACATTAAAGGGGTATTACAGAAGGGAATGAGAGAGTTATGTGCATCAAGTGACTTGAATCTAAATAACTGTGAAAATAAAAGGAAAACCATGAGGGAAACAACACTGAAAGAACTTTTGCAAATGGCATTGTATGAGAAGACAATTTATGCATGTACAAACTATTAAGGGAAATATGAACTATGGTTATCTTCTTCCTTTGACTTCAGGCATTTGGATCTGACCAGAATTACTGGAAATTATCAAGCCCTGGTTTTAAATCCATTTCTTTTTGATTTATATATTCTTTACTTTTCCCCCTATTGGCCATAGAGTACCTGTCAACCATCACTTCCATTCCAGCTTCAATAGTAAATTCCTTTTGAACAGTTTTAATAGCCTTGTAAGGCTAGAAGAGCACTTTGTCTATATAAATTCCCATTTTCCTTCTCTCCTTCAGCACATTAACTCAGAACCAGTGAGTCCTCAGTTGAATTCCCAAGACCATAAGAAAACTTCTTTTTATGTTTATATCTTCTGAATTTGAATTGCTCAACAAATGTTTGCCTTCATGTCCATTTTCTTTTATTTTATTGCTACCACTTCCTCTTTCAAACAAATACTTCACAAGTCAAATGGAAAATCCCGGTTGAGAGCAAGTGAGGGCTAAGCTTTATAATTTCTATTAGGATAAAGAATAATCCATTCTCAGTTTGTGATTCAGATGTTATACAACAATTTTTCACAATTATTATATTAAGCATGAACTAAAGCCTTGTCTTTTAGCCTGCTAACAATTACATATTTAGGGCTGGGAATGTAACTCAGTGGGAGAACACTTGCCTAGCATGTTTAAGACCCTGAGTTCAATCACTAGCACCATAAAAGAAAGAATTAGGTAATCTCCTTGGTTTGTTTTGAAGTTCTGAAGTAGTCATGAAACTATTTCTCAAAAAGATAAAGTCATGTTAGGATTTAGAAACTTATATCAAGACAGAGTAAGAAGTGGCTAGATATCCAGTTTAAATCTAACAATATACATACCACCTTTCTAATAGTTTTTTTTAAAAGGAACTCTGAAGTTATATATGTATGTGTGTGTACATGTGACTACTGCTTTTTTACTGCTCTGTTTCCTCCTTTTAGCTTTTATAATCTTATTTGCAGTGGTTTGTAACAGGAAAATGAATCACTATCTTATTTTGTTTTGGAAAAGTTCATTTGTGCTGAACTTATTTGCAAATTTTACAGTGTTCTATAACTTATATGGTCAAAGCCCTGATGACTATGTCTGCTAATATTTTAAAATATTTCTAACTGAAAATAAAACTTGAAAGCAAAAGAAAGCACAGTCACTGAACTGTACAGTTTTAGTTCGTACGCTCCAGGGGAAAAGGAGATCCTCCCAAGGAAATTCATTTACCTTAGCTCCATTTACCTTAATTATGCTTCTGCAACTATTCTAATATTTACTACTTTCTTAACCAAATTTCATGTCACTTAAGTAAAGGCTTACACTTTCCAAAACTGTGTCTCTTTTGCCTTTAAACCTTCCATAAAACCACACTGTCAAAAGGATAATATAATATCATGTGCAAGATACAACATTCTCATGGTAAGACCAGGTTTTTTAAGTGCTTGAAGTAGAATAAAATTCTCACAGTGCATTTTTATCCACTGGAATAAATGTTAAGTCAACATATTTATGCAAAAATTGCCTTTATTTTTAACACCTTAATAAAATATAAAGTCAATTCTATAAGCTAATCACCAAATTTATGTTTAATAAAACTTTGTTTGGTTTTAAGAAAGGTACATCAAGTATTATATTTTCAAAACACTTCTGTGTAGTCAATTATGTTTGTGTTTAGTTCTTTAATTGCTACCATAGGTTATTATTTTTACTCACTTTGTTTTGCTAATTTGGTAGAACAAAGTTTCACCAAATTTGACTTGAGAAATTTGAGTCACTTTCCTATTTTCCAGGTCCCGGATGGCTACATTCTGTCACACTTCTGCCCTGCCCTTTCTACTGTCCCCCTGTTCTGGTATGTACTTATCCCCACTGTTCACCTGTTGGACGCTTAATCTCTGATATCACCAGGCTGAGAAACAGAATGAGGGCAGAGTCTGACATGATAATGTATTATAGTGCTAACCAGAGTGGGTTAATCACTTCTGAAGCACAATTCAGATAAAAGGAGGCATTTGGTCTCTTCTATGTCTCTCCTTATTTCTTTTCTATAATCTCTTGACTTTGGCTTGCCTTACTGGTATAACACAGCAAGATTCCAACTCAGTGCAGGCTTTTTAACTGGGAACTTCCCAGCTTCCAGAATTTTACCAAAGTAAATACATGCAATTTAAAAATAACCCAGGCTTGTGCCTGACTGGCAAGCGCAAGGTCCTGAGTCTGATTCCTGATACCAAAAAAGAAAAGAACTCAGTCTTATATATTATGTTGTAGCATCACAAAACAAACTTTATAAAGTTTCTTAAAAGGAATTTCTATCATAAGCTGTTAAGGAGATGTGGCTGTGGAGGAAAAGGCAGGTAGGAAGGGGAGGAGAAAGTGAAAAGGACTAAGATGTCATATGTATAGGTATCAATCCCCCAAGTTGATGGCAAGTATTGTACTATAAGGAAAATATACTAAAAAGACACGCAAGAGGTCAGTATGCTGCCTTCCCAAGTCTCAGTACTTCGAAGTGTGAGCACATTTAGAAATAGTGTCTCTAGTGATGTAATCAAATGAAGATGCGGTGCCCCTAAAATAACATTGTCGGTGACTGTATAAGGAGGTACACATTTATACATAGATTTATGCACATGCAGATAACAACATATGAAAATAAAGGCAGGAGTCATCCTTCAATAAGCCAGAGGGTGCCAAAGATTGCTGAGAAACATGAGCCAGATGAAGGTATACTATGTACCTTAGAAGAATATTTAAGGCCCACAATCAACACGATGTACTATTGTTTTTATTAGGTAGCATTATCTATGTATTTATTTGGTGCTGGGAACTGAACTCAGGACCTTGCGCTTGCCAGGCCAGTGCTGGGTCCCTGAGCCATATCCCTAGCAGCATCACCTCTTTAATCTTGGCCTCATATATGTTGAAAATAGGTCTTTTGCAAAAGGGAAGGGAACCAAGAGATAGAAGGAGTGGGAAGGCAGAAAGGAATACGATGATGGAAAAAAATTCAGGTGTGTTATGTACATGGACCAAACCCCCACAGTGAATGAGCCAATACAAATAATGTAAAAAATATATAAGATGATATTGATCAGATTATTTGAGACTACTAGAACAATCACAAGGAAAACTCATTACTGTGTTAGTTTTTACTGTGGTGTTAGTAGAGCACCACAGATTTAGTGACTGAAGCCGCACAGATTTATTCTGCAGGTCAAAGGACTGTTTACATTCACATCACAATGGGGAAATCTGTGTCAGTGGAGCTGCCTGTCTTTCCAACGAGTCTGCAGACGGTTTGCACCGTTGACCTCTGTGTGGTTATAGGAACAAGGATTTTAGGGTTTTGGTGGCTGCCAGCTGGGATTCTTCCTCACATTACCTATTTTCAAAACTGATAAAAGTAGTCCAGACCTTCTCATGCTTGATAGCTCTCCTTTGTCTCTCCTGCCTGACACATTTCACTGACTCATCTCTTTTACCTCCACTTTTATGGGTTTTGTGACTAGTCTGGTCCCGCCATAGAAACTATACTCGCTTCATGTTGTAGTCAGTAAGCATAATAATATCTAACTATGAACAGTTAACACACTCACAAGTTCCCAGTATTAGAGCATGGAGCTTCTTCACTGGAGTAAGATTATTAAACCTACCATACCATACTATCAGAAATGCATGTCAGCTTTTTACTATCATGTACTCCACGTTTTATTTTCTATGCATGACCATTAAAATACATTGGGACAGCTGGTGGGATTAATGTTTGCATTACAGCAATGCAGAGTTTTATGTCATAAAGATTTCTTAAGGTTTTTATCAATAGTTACACGTCTATGACTATTTCTATAGCATGAGCTACCATTTCTATTGTATATTTAGTTACAGTCATGGTGAATATTTTAGTGTTTCTGTAGAAAGTCTCAGTGTTCTTTATAATAAAGTGCTTTAAGACTGATTGTCATTTCCACAATGGGGTGACCAAGAGAACGCCCCCCCCTCCCGGCACTTGAAAAAGCTAATGTAGATTTAAAATGGGAAGAGGGATATCATAGAGGCACACAGGTAGGTCCCACAACGCTTTGGAAACTAAATATTGAAGTGAACTCTGAGAAAGGGTTACTTTCCAACTGAAAGAAAACAGATTCTTCCAGGGCACTCCCAAGCACATGCTTCCTAGCCAAAAATGGATGGATTCCACAGAGATACGAGTGCCATAGTGAAAACCATATGCTTTTTTCGAAATAAACAATCATCCCATTTTGTCATTTTTACTCAATGAATAACAATGATTCTGTTTAAACATAATGTGGTTCTGGTGTCCCAGACAATAGCATACGGAACATTTAATAATAAAAGGATATAAATAAGGAAACATAGTTCTCACTTGGCCATATGGTAGTATTTCTCTGAAAATGTAATTTTTTCCTCAGGGTTATGATAGTACTTGTAGATTTCGAGATAGTTTATTTCCTCTGTTAATAATATTTAACACTCCTCTAGAGTATTTATGAAATTGCAAAGGCATTTTCCATGACTTTTATTAGACCATTCTGATAATAAATATGTCAGTGGGAGTTAAGAAGGTGTCAAGAAAATGAAAGCCTGTGGGTGACTGTAGTCACAGGTCCCGTGAAGCTAAGCAATGTGAGGGAAAACAGCTACAGAGAAGGAAATAATCACTGCCGATGCCTGAAACCTGAAAAAAGGACACACAATCCTGGTTAGCTCATTCTTTTGCAAAAGATGTGCCACTTCCTTCCACCCCCTCCATCTACTGCTTGGTCTGCTCAGCTGATGAGTCCTGTTGGTAGAGAGGGCAGATCTAGCACCATGACAACAGCTGTGGCTTTGCAGAACTCCAGCAGGAGCCATTCAGCATCCGTCTGAACAGCAATGAGTTCTGCCTACAATCCCCTGGCTCCACAATATTTTTTTTACTTTCAAGTGATAAAAGGTCTCTGCTGAGGTTGTAAACAGGTTCTGTTTTACTAAATAGCTGTGTAATGATTTACTTTAAAGGGAAACTTTGACAGATGGGTTCTGAAGAAAAGAATAATTATCTTCCCAAAAAGCTAATAATCTTAGTCACTGGTGGTATTAATTTCTCACGTAATGTATTCTTCTGAGAAGATTTTTCTTTTTAATGATTGTGGGTTAAATGCTTTTTCGTGGCCATAAATCTTTTCATTTGGATTACATCACTCTTCGTTGCCATCTACATCATATACTCATCAACAGGGCAAATCCCTAGGTGTTAATACAGAAACCAACAGGTGGAGCTCTCATTTGAAACAGAAAACGTGCAGAGAATGCTACTAATTCTATAGAAGAAGAAAGTATGCTTTTACGGATGCAAACTCTCTTTTTTTATTTTATTTTACCTTTTGCATGCACACAAATTTCTGGAAGTTTAGGTATAATTTTCACCAACCAAAATCCAAACAAGAAACAGATGGTACCCAAAAGTGTAGTAATCTGAAGACATTTATTTACAAAGAAATTAATATACAGAGTTATATGGAAGTAGAAAGCTGGAAGGAAGAGAAAGTGCAAGATTCTTGGCTGTTAGTAACAGGAGCGTCATCGCCTTTAAGGCTGAAAGAGGGTTTAAAATGTCAGGAAAAAAGATAATCTTGTAGAAGAAGGCATCTCTTAGCAAAGGTAACCTAAATAGCCTTCAAACACAGGGAGTAAGGTAAATACAAGGTCCTGGACCTTGAGTATCTGGAACCTGCAGTGAACCCCAATCTAATGGGAGGTGTTCCATCACGTGGTGAAAAGAAACAGCAAGAAATGAGGTTGCAAAGGAACAGGGGTCTGGACTGACCAGAACTTGTGAGGAACAAAGGCTAAGAAGCAGCCAGAACCTCCACGTTTATTGTTTGCACCTACGCCAGGAGTTTAGGTGAAAGGTCGTGGCTGAATTTCCACGGGGTGGGCATGGGGTGCATATGCAGGCATGGCTTGTAAAAGAGGGAACAAAGCATTGTACGAAGAACAGGACAGCCAGTTTTAGATGATGACTAAGTACCTGTTTTGTAGTCAATTCTGGGAAGGAATTTTCGCTGGAGTCACACAAGTCTCACTGGCGATGTTATCTCTTACTTTAGCGCGCCATCTTGCAGCCTGCTTCTCTGCGCAACTATGATAGCGAGGAGAAATACTAGTCCAACAGGACACCTACTTGCTTCCCTGAAGACGTGTAAGCAGCCTGCACAGGCTAGGCCAGACTCACTATTCAAACTGCAAGCTTGGAAGTCACCTCTGTACGGTCTGCACTGCTGGTAAGTAAGCACAATCACGTTCAGGTCTGGGGAGGGGGACAGGGAGGTCGTCCACATTGAGTTCACTTTCCCGTGTTTCTTCTCCATCAAAACCACACAAACCTAACCCAAGCAAACTAATCTTGAGAGCCCAAGTGTCTTGGTTATATAGTTCATAGGGTTCAACTTCTTAAATCAAAAAACGAGAAAGAGGTAGGCACTCATTTTGCAGGGGCTAAAGGAAGAAATATCCTACGCTTTGCTTCACTTTGCTTTGCTAGATCTCTCCTAGTGTATTCACTAAAATGAATTTCCTCAAAGAATTTTTACATTTATGGTCATGATTGTTTACTAGAATCTGTTATAACACGTATTCTCATGTAAAAAATAAAATAATAACTTCTTTTTGAAAGCCCTTTGTAGTCTTTCTATCATGAATTTAGTTATTTCCTTAGTATTAACTGTGGAATTAGTGTATAAAGTCTTTTAATTTTTTAAAAAGTAAACACTACCAAAACCTTTTGGGAAAATTTTCTGTTTCTTTAGAGAAAGAAGAGGAATTGCTCTTCCAAAACTATCAGACTGGTTGAGAAAGTATCTTTCATATGGGGACAGTTGAGTAGTATGTTTTTTATCATACAGTATTTTCATTGTGTAGAATATTACATTTTTGTGCTCAACTGATAGACCAGAGTTTTAGTTTGTATCTAGTTCTTAATAAATTATTCATTTATTTTTTGCTGCTCTAACAAAACACCACAGGCTGAGTCATTTAGAACAACAAGAAATTTATTAGCTTACACATCTGGAAACTGGGAAGGTGAATGCTGAAGTATCAGCACTGTAATGTCATTAATCCATCTCACACTTCGCTTTAGATGCCACCCCTCAGCCATGTTACACTGAAGACTTCTCTCTCTCCCTCTCTCTCTCTCTCTCTCTCTCCCTCTCTCTCTCTCTCTCGCCCTCTCTCTCTCTTTCTCTCTCCCTTCCTCCTTTTTCTCTTTTTTCTTCACTCCTTCCTTTTCTTTTTTCTTTAATCCTGTGTTTGTGTGTGTATGTGTGTCTGGGAATGGAAAGTAGAAACTTAGTCCTGAGCTACATTAACTGCCTATGTTTTTATTTTTATTTGGATTTAGCGACTTGAGTTGCCCGCACTGGACTCCCACTTGGGACCCTTCTGCTTCAGCCTGACAGAGTGCTGGGATTGCATGCACATGCCGAATTACCTGGCAAAAGATTAAATTTCAACATGAGCTTTGGAAGAGACAAAACATTCAAACCACAGCAGTCATGTAAAAGTGTAATATTGTAGGAATCAATTAATGGAGGCATTAACTTGGTTTTCAAATGTCAGTTCTGTCACAGTAATTGTTTTGGTTAAGACATGTAAATTTCTTAAACCTACTGTTTTTTTTTTCTTTTTGCAATCTGTTTGTTTAAAATAGAAGTTATCATTCAAACAATTTTTACAAAGGCCGAAATGTAGATAAATCATATTGTATACAGTGTAAGAATACATTCAATTAATATAAACTAAAATTATGTTGTTTCATGTGTCCTGCAAGAAAGTCTTAATAACACACACACACACACACACACACACACACACACACACACACAACACACAGATGCTCACAAAGACAGCCTCCACCTGGAGTTCTTACCTAGAATGTTCTAACCTCCACTAAAATGGAATCTGCTTTTCCTGCTCCTGCTGCAGAACTGTGAGGCTTTGTAAGCCACTGCAGTCTTTGTTAATTTTGTTTGCTGGATTCTACTATTGAAAATATTTTAGCAAAAGCCCCTAGATTGCTTGCAAACTAAATACTTTGTGCCCTTGTGAGTGATTCAGAACAGCAATTAACTTCTTCCTCTTTTCCTCTCTTCTGTCCTGCAGAGAGATAACAGATTCTGAGCTTCCTTTTCTCAAGGAGCATTTGGGAGGGGGCCAGAAAGAAAATGTAGAAGTGTCTGCATGACAATCTCACTGGGCACCTATTTCCTAAAACCAGACCCCATTGAAGTAATCAGTTTAGGATCCTGGGGAGGAGAAGAAGAAAGTGAACAGAAGGTATTTCTTTCAGGCTATCAAGAGAGTTAGGAGATTGGAGAATGTGAATGAAGTGCAGTTCTGTGTGTAGGACATTCAGTGGGGCCCTTTAATCTGCAGAGAAATCTCAGGAACTATTAATAATAAAGCTGCAGAGAAATCATACCCTAATCTGCAGAGAAATCTCAGGAACTATCAGTGATAAAGCTGCATGATTCCCAGCCTTAACCAAGCTGATGAGGCAGAAAGGCAGCAGGGTGGAGAGAAGTGAACGAACCATGTGCAGAGGACCAGTATATTTCTCAGAAGGGACTGACACATACTGGTGATCAAGCACTTCATGCGCATACCAGGTTTTTGGGGTAGTTGTTTTGTTTTCCTTTTTTGTTGTTGTAGTTTCCCATGACCAGTGCTGGCTTAGCTCACTGACAAAAAGAAAAGAGACACACAGCTAAGATTACATTTTTATTATTGATAACATTGAAATATAAGGTGTTGCTTTTAGATAAGGGAGGTTTCTCTGATACTTGTATCAAATACGGCCTATGCTTGTGGGGTAAGATCTCAAGAGAAAGATAATAAAAGGGAAATGAAATATCCCTCAGGTCAAAAGGCCTTTGTCTGCATTCTCTGCTGGATGCAAAGGTCACTGGTGACTCCAGAATTTGGAAACGTTGGCCTGCGGTGGGACCTTAACAAGCCTTCGCTGGACCACAGGAGACTCAGGAGACTCAGGCTGATGGTGTGGTTTGGTTTTCGCTGTCACTTTGTTTGAGTTAAGTAAAGGGCCTTCATAAAACTAGAGTATGATTTTCTTCAAGTTGCTTTTGTCTTTATTATACATTTTTAAAGAATGAAGTTTTAATGAACTGTAGTTGATATATAAAACACTGAACACATTGAAGTGGACAATTTAATATTTTGCAAAAGACACACAGACCCACTGGAAAATCAAAATAGCAAACATATTTACCATTCCTCAAACTTTCCTAACGTCCCTTTAGGGCACACACCCCAGCCCCTCCAGCCCATTTACCAGCCTCTGGAGCCCTCCAACCCAAGCAGCTGCAAGTTTGTGTTAGCCACAGTCATTTTGCATTTTTCAGATTTTATATAAATATTCCCTTAAAATATATATTCTTCTTCTCTCAGATGTTTGTCTTCATCATTGTGATTTTGAAATTCATCCACTATGTGGTTTATATCAATAATTTATTCTTTTTGTTGTTTTGTGTATTTTAATTTATGACTCTCTCAATATATCTTTCTCCACTAACCTGTTAATGGATATTTGGGTTGTTTTCAGATTTTGCTTATTAAAAATAAAAAGCTATGAATACCATTCTTGTGTAGATCCATGTAAAGATACATACTTTCAACTTCCCTGGAAAGAGAAAGGCTAAAATCTGAAATAGGTGTATGTATAACATTTTAAGAAAGGATAAGTCTCCAAAATGGTTATATTTTACAGCCTTTTCAGATGTTTATGAAAATTCCAATTTCTTTCCTTCTTCACAAGTACTTGGTGCTGTTACTACTTTTAATTCTAACTATTCTTTTAAATGTGTAGACCTATCTCATTTTGTATCTCTTCAATAACGTAGTATTTTCATGTTTCTGTATTCCCTCTGTACATTTTCTTTCCTTGTCACCTAATAATATATTTGTTTTTGTTGTTTCAGTACCAAGTTCTTAGAATTCTTTCTATACACTTGATATATTTTAGTTAAGTGTTTATCAAAGAATATAAATTTCAAATTCAATGAAAAATAAATCATCAATTTGCTCTTTATAAAGTACAGAAAATAAAAATAAAAAGCTGATTCTTTTAGATGAATAAAATTGAAAATTATCTAGCCAAACCATTTGAGAAGAAAATAAAGAAGATTTAAATCACTTACATCAGGAATTTTATAAGGAAAATACTTAGAATCTATACATATTAAAAGTATTAAAATATAAAATAGTATTATTAAATAATTATGTGTATAAATCAATGTCTTTTTTGAATGAAAGAAATTCCATAAAAGACACAAACTACCAAAGTTCTCCAAGGAAGAAATAACCTAATGGCCTTAAATATACTAAGGCAATTTTGTAGTCTAACCCTTTCTCACAAAGAAAACTGCAGTTTTAAATCGCAGTAGTCATAAATTCTACAAACATTTAAAGAAGATATAAAACCAAACAAACACAACTTTTCAGAAGGTTTAAAAGGAGGATACATTTTAAATATGTACTATGAGAACAAGAATTATCTTCATGTCAAAATTAGAAAAATGCAAGAGCAATATATTTTTGCATTTAAACACAAAACTCTTAAATAAAATTCAGCAAGTCAAATCTGTATGTATAAAAGTTAGACATTTTAAGGGAATGAGAATGAAAGTTAATTGCATTGTTTTGCTTTGTCTTGGTTGTTATTGTGTTTTGTTTTCTCTTTTAAAAAGACAAAAAAAGGAAAGTAAGATTTACATTAAACAATCAATAAAATTCACAATAACAGCAAACTAAAAAATGAAAATCAATGATCTGAGTAGATGTAGAAAAATCATTCACAAAGTCTAACATGATAAAAACTTACAGCAAAACTAGAAATATGCAAACCTTTTTATTGCCCAATATGTCACTTAGCTTTTTAACTTTTAAAATTATTTCCCTTCTTTTTCAATAGTTCTATTGTATTTTACAAATCTATTTTCTTTTTTAAGTTCTAATCAGCTATAGGTTCTATCTAGTACATTTTCTTCTCAAACCAGTTAATTTTCTTCCCTTCAGGGTAATTTTTTCCCCTACTTAACTTTCTGAACTTATGGAATGCAATTTTAAAAACTGTTTTACTTAACGTCCTTTTCTGCTAATTATAAAATCTGTGACAGTTGGAAGTTGGTTTCAAATGTTTTGATTTTTGTCCTTGTGAATTCTCCTTTTTCGTTCTTTGACCTTTGTTCTGAAATGCAATTAAATTATTTCAAAAACAGTTTGATCTTTCAATTATTACTTTTTAAGTTTATAAGCTGAGGCCAGAATGATATTTAGTCTAGAGTTAATTATTGCCCATTACACAGATAAGATTTTTCTGAGCATTATCTCCAGGAACCATTATGAATAATGGAATTTTCTAAGTTGACCAAAGGGGAAAGGAACTATCCACTGCTCTTTGTAAAAACCATATCCTCTAAATTTTTCTAGGAATTTTGCCCCAGCTTCAGCTGCTTTCCTCCTACAACTGCATTGACCAGTAGTGAATAGTAGAACTGAGAGGAGAGAAGGAGAAGACCGCCCGGGCCTTTGTGGTTCTCTCCAGCCTAGTCTGCTCTTTGCACCGCTCATTCCCTGCCCTTCTTTCCTCCCTTCCTCCTTCCATTCTGTCCTTCTTTAATCTATTTTCTAGATGATATTCTTCCCTTCCTTTTCAGAGATTATAATTTCACATATTTAGTATATATGTTAATTTATTTATTTATGTCATCTTTTTGAAACAGGGTTTCACTCTGCAGTTGAGGCTGGCCTTGATCTCACTTTGTAGCCCATGCTGGCCTTGAACTTTTGGCAATTCTCCTGCCTCAGCCTCCAGAGTGCTGGGATTATGGGCATGTGCCAACCTTCCCAGTTTATATCTTCATTTATGTGTCCATTTAAAACAAAAGGATAAATACGTATTTCCATATGTATTGATTATATGGAAATATTTTAATTTATATTAATGACTTTGTGCTTTTCATCTCTAATTTTTTTCTGGCTTTCTTGTTGCTATTCAGAACTATATTTATAAGACACACTACATTCTGCTATGTGTCTCTTTATCCCTGACTTCTAATATTATTTGGTGTGTGTATCCACAGTGCTCTATCTGCTCTCTAGGTGAGCAGCATGCAGAGTGCCTGTTATTCCTCGCTACCTTCTGACACTGTGCATTGAACATCTTAATAAATGCCCTCTGCTCGACCTCCAGAAGGATTCTACATTGTATATTCTCAGGAGTAGAATTGCTATAACAAAATATATGCATAAAAGTGATTTTATAGTGCATTGCCCATTGCTCTGCAATCTTCATTCTGTAGCCTGCAGTGACACTGCCGGTACTTGATGACTGCTGTATCCTAATACTCACAAACATACTTACAATTATCCAGCATTTGAAATTCTGCTGAGAAAGCAGGAGTAAGGTGATATCTCATAGTTACTATTATTTGCATGTTTCTTGTTTTTAATGACTTTATGACTACCTGGCCATTCTTAGTAATATTTCAGCATTTCTCTTATGTTAATCATAGTTTATACTTTACTCACTTATCTGCTAGAATTTCTGTATGATAAGCACTGCCTTGCAGAACCACGTGTGTTATTTGTGAAAAAGGTAAGAAACATTCTCAACCTCAATCTCTTATTTACTATAAATAGCAGTTGAAATAGGATTTGAGCTGTCTCTACCAGCAGAAGTAACCTAATTTCCATGTATAAATTTATTCCATCTGGTGCTAGTTAGACTTAATGGGTTAACACATGGGTTAGTCGTATGAAAACAGCAGACTGTCGTACTACTCATGATGAAGATGAAGCCCTCATACTAAGCTCCAAGACCAACTAATTATATTACTAATGCTCAGGTGTCCCAGTATACGTTTACAGAGAATTGCAAGCTGATAGAAACTCCACTGCTACTCCTGAATGTCATATACATTATTTATAATGCAGAGCACTAAAGCTGAATAATTAATATCTCAATATCACTGATAATCCACCCTCCCCTTCCACATGCCAATACACAATTTGCGAATTCTTTTTGATTCATGTCCAAAGCGCATATCACACTGTGCAAGAGCTCTACATTCTAAAAGAAATATGCACGTGCTATAAATCTGAAACTTAGGTATTGTGAGTCTTCTAAGTCATTATGACATTTTCTAAAACTCAAATAAAATTGGGAAATTTTACCTATATATATATCATTGAAAATGGAAAAGCTGGTACAACTCTAGTAAACCATTAATTTAAAAAATTACTGAACTTAATGTCCAGCTCAATCTATGTGAGGAAATTTAGCCTCTTGGCAATGCAGTTTGAAAACTGACCATTACAAAATTAGACTGGCAAGGTATTATAGGGAGAGATTTTTCAGTGAAGGACAAAGCTTCCAGATTTATATGATTTTCTGAGAATTAATATTCATTTATGAAAAGAAAGGGGACTTTCTTCTTTCTTAAGCAAATATGATAGCATATCTTTTTTTATTATGTAAACGTCTGAAGTTTAAGTTAAAATATATTATCTACTGTTACCTTTTAGCCAGCGCTCTTTTACCTTCCCGTAGTAGGTCCATCACCAATATTTAATACTTATATAGTAGGTCAGTTGTCTATCCCATTCTGTAAGAGTTCTTATATCTCTAGAATCCTGATTTTTAAAGATATCTAGTCATATAAGCTAATGTAATTGTAAGGTCAAAATTAATTATAGGAATGATATGAATTATGTATTTCTAAGAAATAGAAAATCCTGAATTCCAATTGCTTATAAGTCACAATCTGGCATATGTTCTCTTCTTACATCTAGAATTATAATTGAAATTAGAAAGATGGAAAATATAAAGATATATAGAGACTTGATATGGAATCCCAAAATAGCACACTTGTCAAAGTGACTTCAAATTAGGGTGACAGGCAAGAAATATAAAAATGGATATATGGAAATAGCCAATTTGATTAAAAATGGGTATAGGAGTTAGTGGTATTTGGGAGTTAATGTCACATTCTGATTCTGTTCTGATTTATTAGGAAATGTGTCAAATTTGCACTGTAGGCCATGCAGAGATGTCTTATCTAGTGGGATCCAGACTTCTACGGAAGGGATTTTTACTCCTCATGAGAGTCCAGCGGCCTTCAGCATAAAGATTTGCAATACTTCTGATAGGAATTCATCCTCATCATGACCAAGACATGATTATTTCAACCTGTATGTACAAGGGGGCTCCCTGCTGTTCTCAGTATTGTGAGAGTCATTGTTGCTCACTCTCCCTGAAGTTGTAGAGTTTATTTTTTTTCCGTTAACAAGAGAACATTTCAATTCAGTTGGTGTTCTTTAGTCACTGAGCTGGCATTACTACTCACTTCAGCACTTTGAACTAGTTGCAGTCAACTTTTAGTTCACAATCCTCATACCATTACTAAAAGTAATGGCTTTCAAACAATACCACTGCAAGAGAGAGCCTGACAATTACCCAGAGAAGGAAAGGTGGAAAAGTAGCTCTATTGAAAGTCAGGACTCTCTTGGGTCTGAAAAACTCTCTTTATACATCCACTGAACCCAAAATGGCCCTTTCCTATTGACAAGCTAACAGTATTTTTGAGAACAGGCTAGTCAAGCAACAAAAATTCATTTCCTTCAAATTGAAGTGAATTGCTAACGCTACTGCTTGAAAGAGTGGCTGCTTCAGAAGACAGGGTGGAAGTTTAGCTTTGTTCCTCCTCCAGCTGTGTGCACTTAGCAGAACTGTCAAACATCCCTAGTCCCATTAGGAAGGGCATTTTTGAGTAAGAAAGGTAGAAGAGGTCCTTCATGATAATATGATTCTAAAGGTAAAGCTCTCTTTTTATACTTTATATCATTAACTATGTTACCACAACCTTGGTTGTTCAGCTTGTTCATTGCTCAAATAATTTAGGTTTTTAAGATACGTAAATGAACAACTGAATGAATTTCATTTAACAATTAGCCTGTAGCATACGTGCAAATACACAGTGTCAATGCCCAAAGTTATTCTCCATAAAGCTCTAAATACATTTACCAGATGCATGTTCTATACCATAGTCTGATTGACAGTATCTCTAAGTTGACATTTCTTCCTGCTATTTTGCACAGGTTGGGTGAAAAAGGTTTAAAAAGGTGACAGTCAAGCATTTCAGTATTCCTTGATCCCACACAGAGCAAGGTGTAGAATTTTATCCATATTTTTCCTTGGTATGAAAATGGATTCTCAACATTGACTATGGTTTTGCTTTATTATCTAAGAGTCATTATCTCAGTTTCTCTTAAAAAGGGTAATATAATTACACAAAACTGTGTAATAAAGATAACAAATGTCTTATAGCTGAATTAGCCAAAATAATATTTGTTACATATATTGCATCTTTGTTCATTTATCTACAGAGTTTTGTGATGAATTAATACATTTTTTTCTGGATTTAGAAAAATTTTCTAAATTTTATAATTGCTTCCAAGACATTAGATAAGACACGCATGTGCTCTCAGACTGCTAGAACATGGGATTCCATTTGACCAAAATACTAGGAAAAATATAAAATCACCAGGCAAATGATGATGAATGATCAACCAATAAGTGTTGGTGTGCAAGGCACTCTGGCTTAGGCTGTGTGTGCCCATTGTCTGACATGGCAGTCTACATAGAAACTGGAATTTCACATTTTCTGACTGCAAAATGCTCAAGATGAAATTCCTGATATTGGTGACTCTGGATTTTACATAGGTGTTCCTCTTGACTACATTAATCATAGAGGTTATGTCCCATTGCCAAACCCTAGTTTTCCATCCAACGTACTCATTCAATGTGTGTATCATTACATGCTTGTACATTAGTCAGGACAGGACACAGTGAGGGTACGTATTCTTCTGCTAAGATACCATACAGATTTAAAATGATATGAAGGGGAAGGATAACTACGAGAAGAAGTAAACTGAAGATGATATTAAGAGAATTTATTTTGTTCTAATCACTAGGTTTCTGTAGAAAAGGTCACGGCCACAAACTTTAAAGTGGAATTGAAAGTTTAAGTTTTAGCTAAGAGAAAGTAGTGTCAACAGAGAAACCAGAGAGGGAAATTTTTATCAAAGAAGAAAGTAGTAGGGGAAGTCAGGCTTACCCAAGCTTTTATCTTCTGGAGTTTGAGTGAGGCCTATGATGGTGAGTAGCAAATGGGTTTGATCTTGAACTCCCCCACAGGGTTTTGGAGAAAAAATTATCAGTACAGTGGCATGGTCAGGAGAAAAACATGCAGGAGAACAGGGATGGCTAATTTAATTGCCTTTGTTCCTCGGTGACATAGCTTAAATTGCGCTTGCATTTCTGAGAGCACAGGGATATTTGCATGGTTGGATTTTCATAAGTGGAAAATGAACTCAAGGCACTTGGCCTGTGGATAAGGCATCACTATATATTTGAGGGGCAAAAAATAAAACACAGCAGGGAATCAAGAAAATCTGAAAATTCTGTCATTTTCTCCTTGTTTTCTTTGGGGGAGGTGGGAGAAGTTTCAGTTTAAATATAAGATGCAAAGTAATAAATATGGCAAAAGGGTAAAAGAGGAGAAAGCTAAATACATATTCCAAATATATATTCTGCAAGATAAGCCATAACTCATAGTCATACATTAGGGAATCCTACATGAATCACCCCAAAGATTCATTTATTCATATATGAAACAATGTCATATTAAAATTATGTGAAACTGATTCATATCCAGACAAATTCTAGAACAAATGTGTTGTGTAGACAAACTTTGAAAATGGCAAGGAAATGATTCTAAGCTATTCTAGGAAAAGAAAGAAAAATTGGAGAACCTCCATTAATTTCAAGGGTTGAAAAACTTGGAACTCTCACTAAAAATCTGGTAGTGCTGTGATTTCCTGGAGGTGGACATAATTAAAACACATAGGGAAAAAAAGCCAATTTGCATTTGTATGTAAAGCCTCCAGTAAGTTTACATTTCATCTGAGTTGATTTATTCTGTATTGCTTTGAGTTCAGTTATTAAGTATCCTGTCTATGACTATTGCTGGAGATTTTATTAATGTTCAATTGCATCAAGTAATGAAAAGTTAATAAAGCTATTATAAATATAACGAAAATACAACTTTGCTGTAGAGGAAAATAATTGCTTGTGAAGTACTGAAGCATAATTTGGTAGTGCTTATGAGCCATACACATTTATAAAATTCGAACAAAGGAAACATCAATAAATGTAAGGTATCACTGTAAAGAGGAGGATAAAATGGATTGTAACTTGGTTTTTCTGCTCAAGTTGGGGACCATTTAGGAATCACAGGGATCAAATATATAGAGATAAAAAGAAAACTAAAGAATAGTGATGCTACTTATACTGGCGAATATGTCTTTTTGTTTGTTAGTCATGTGGTCTTGCAACCTGAAGTTGAACCTGAACACTCACATTTAAGCTTTGCTGGGAAAAAGAAATCAAAATTTTAAACAGAAAAAAACAACAAAACAAATGTTACACAATTTCAAAACAAGATAATAGGAAATTAACAATGGCTAACATAGTGCATATTGTTATCTTTAAAGTAGTTGCTCAGATTACAAGACGTAGGAATGAAAATGAACATATTTGGAATTAGATAAATTGTCTTAAACACTTGTATTTTCAGCCTTGTGATTCCAGTTTGAAGATAAACAGAAATATCTACTTTACATTAATTTTAACATGGATATTTTTACAGATGTACTACAAAAAGTATTGAAAATTAATAAACGACTTAGACAATGCTATTAAATTCTTAATAAGTAAATATATAATTATAGATTCCTTTGCACGTCATGTTTAAGATATGGCAAGAGAAGGACTGAGATATGCAACCTAGCACCGTATTTAAATTATTCCTGAAACCTGTGCTCATTACTCTTATCTTATTTTAATTATTCGATGGACCAAGAGAGGAAGAGAACAGAATCCAGTGAGGAAAGCTCATATTACTTCACTAAAAACAGCCGTCATGAAGCTCCACTTATTTCCCAGCTAAGAATTTGAATAGAGACAGTAAAATCTGTATCCTTTAAAAAGTGGTGCTAGCATAGAAGGGTTAATTTACCATGATTTTTAATGGACAGAGGGATGAACTTCAAATATTCATGAAACGTTTAAGCAGTACAAAGTAGTTGTCTTTTGGTATAAAGGTGCAAACACGTTTTAATTTGTATGTAAATCTCATAAGAGCTAAATAGATGTTTGTATGTTAATGCTCATAAAAGTATTCATATTATGTGGATAAAGCTCCAGGGCAATGCTAATATTGCCCAGGTAATAAACACATGAGATAATTGTGATGGTTTAGACATAAAATGTCTTGCATGAGTCTTATGCTCAGAGGTGGGCCTTCTGTGGAAGAAGTGTGTCACCGGAGGCATGCCCTAGAAGGCCATATTCCTGTGCCCGGGTCTTCTCCACTCTCTGCTTCTGCCCCTACTGACATGAGCAGGTTTCTTGCACCAGACCATTCAAAACTGGCACCATGAGTGGTGGTGTTGCTGTGACTGTACCTGACCATGTGGTTTAAAAACCTATGGAACTTGTTTGTGGTAGGAGTTTGGCAAACATTGGAAATGCCGCCTAAAGAAGCGTTAGAATACTGTAAACTGAATAAGTAGAAGTTGATGAAATTCTGGTCATAATGCAGAAGGCCCAGAATGCTAAAAGGAATGCAGACAGTAAAGACCAGGCTCAGGATGTTCCACCTGGGACAAGAGCTCCACTGCAATAGAGAACATGTGTATTACACTTTGGCAGAAAATTTGTCTACATTTTGCCTATGTCTTGAGATGGCCTGGGACTGAGATAAAGAACACTGTACTAATATATTTGAGGGAAGAAATTTCACGGCAGATCAACATTTAGTCTTTGACATGGGGACTATTGGCTACTTTTACCCTGCTCTACAATGAGAAACAGGAGTATTGTATGTTGGAGGTATTTTTCTTTTTTTTAACAGGAGCTCATAACTAAGAGTTTGCTTTAAATCTTAAGAGAATTTGGGTTTGGACTTTTCAGAAATGCTGGAACAGTTTTGCGAATGCTTCTAGATGGACTAAATGTATTTTTCATACTAAGATTAACATGAGTTTTTTTGAAACTGAAGGTAAAATGTTACAATTTAGCTCCAAAATATCTTGCAAAAGACTTCTACTCAGAGTTCCAACCCAATTGGAAGAGATAAGTCATAAAGGTGTGACTTGAAAAGGCCCATTCTTAGCTCTGGTGCCTTCTCTCTCCTGCTTCCTAGCTGTGGTGATAAAAGCAAATTTCTTTTCCTTCCATCAGGCTGTTTCTGCCTGGGAGCCAGACAACCATGAACTGTACCACTGAGACTATGAGCCAAAAATAAACTTCTATAAATTATGGGTATCAAGTATTTTGTCATAGCAGAGGGAAAACTAATAAAATAATAATTAAAATAATGGTGAAATGGACACAAAATTGAAGATATGTGTGGTTGTTTTACCAGTCTTTGAGATGGCAAAATATATGGGGACAAACTATAGCACATATTAGATATTGTTCTATGTCTCTGTGAAAATATCACTATTTGCATTTGTGGCTCACATATTAGACACTTAAAGATTTCCATTAACATAGACAAGATCAGGAGATTATACATATGGGATATTTTCTTTGAGTATTATTTTCTCTTTGTTTTAGGCTCAGTTTTAAAATTTGGCCGAGTGGTGCTATTTATTGAGATGTCTTAGAAACACCCCACTCTATATTCTACACACATATTGAAACACTACTCAGTGAAAGGCTGCGTGTACAAAATGGTTCCGTGTAGTATCATCTAGTGAGGTCATAGCTATATTAGTTTGTGTAGAATACTGTATGATATTCGTAGAAAAATTATAAATCTTAAAATGTGCCTCCATCAGAAAGCAACATACCACAGCATACATTTACCTTTCAATATACTGCCTTTCCTATATTCCACTGTTCGTGAATTCAGACACACAAATGTACATATACTTTGTTCTATTTTTTCAGATTTAACATTTTTGAAAGCTTTTAAAAATTTATGTATATTTTGGATCTTTTCATATTTGGAAATGATAAAATTCTGCTTTATCATTAATAAATAAAATAAAATCTATGCCAAATGTAATTCTAAAACCACAATTAATGACAACAGTTGAATAAAATTGTGGTACCATTTTCCACTTATTAACTTCAGGTAATATAATGACATGTTAAGCTTCATATTTTTACATATAATTTTAGTTCTACTTACTGTTATATGAATTTGTGTCTGTTTATAAAAATCTTCAATTTTTGGATCCTTAAACATTGTAACTCAGAAAATTTGGGACTATACATATCAGATTACAAATTATATCTCTATGTTTTAGGGTAATTATTAATGTCTTTATGCTGCAGTTTTGACTAGTATCTAATCAACTAGTTAAAAAGAAGCACTGTAATTTTGTGCACTTAATTTCAATCTGTTTGTTTATATATTTCCTTGATATCTCCATTATTGGCTCTTAAATTTTATTATATGCAAAAATAATTTTAATACAACTCCAAGCTGTGGCGCTAGCCTCATATTCCAACTAGAAAAGTTAACTGTGATTTAGATCTTTTGAGACAATCTTACTTTAGAGCCCTAATATTTGGTCCTTTACATAGTTGAGTTAGTCTCGGGGATACAGAAAAAATAACTGATAAAAGATTTTGTAGAATTGGTTTACATAATTAATGAAAGATGAGAAACCCTAGCATCAGATATTTTCTAACTATAAAGAAACATTTGAAAGCTGGTAACATTATTTATTTGGAGTCCAAAGGTCTGAGAACCAGGAGAGCCAATAGGATAAGTCCATATCAACCCTGAGGAAAAAAGTTCAGTCCTAGTCAAACAATGCAGGAGAAAAAGGGATGAATTGCTTCTTCATCCATTTTTTTTTGTTTGTTCTATTGATACTCTCAGAGATTTGGATAAAGACCAATTATCCCAGATGGGTAATATATTTTAGTGGTCTAGAGATTCACACACAAATCTATCTATAAGTATTCTCAGACATACCTTGACATCATATGACCCATTGATGCAATCAAGTTGACACATGATATACACTGTCATCCTCTTTAACATTGGTTTAGCCACTGAATATTGATCTTTGAGGCAAATCATCTTCTTTCACCATCACTATCCAACAGTACCATTCCTACACATAAGAGTTTGAGACAAACCTCAAATATAGTTGGAATCTAGAGTGTCTATGGTAAAATCTAGTGATGAAAGGGCACTGCTGCTTTATGTCCTTACTTGAAGTGGCATAATATTTGTAGGATCCACATTAAACAATGAGTAAAATGCCTAGGAAATCATCTTCACTTGAGCATTGTATATAATATAGACTAATGCAGTGAAGAGTTTGATACTATGTGATCCAAAATTGGAGATACATGTTCAAACTCTGGAGCTATCTCAGAGCTATCATTACAATGTTTAATCCTAATTATAATTATGTGAGGTGTACTAATATCATTCAAGTTCAAATTTGAGAACACTGAGCCATAAAAATGCTAAAATATTCAGGTGAGTACATATTTGATAAATATTTGAAGCAGAAAACATATTCAGATCTGTTGGTCTTCAAAGGTCATGTTATACAGATTGTCAACAGGAAGCAAGGAAATGTCTTTGAATATAAGGTACCCTAGAATCACTCATAAAGCTTACATACTCTCAAGGAGGGCTAACTTTTGAAGAAATTAGGCTATAAACTACATGTATCTTTAGAAACATTCTTTCTTTTAGATTGGAAGCTTACTGTAGTTCTATTTCTGGGATAAATGTGGTACAGAACTTAGTGTATTATAGTGCCTGCATATAATTTGGGGATAATTGAAAAAGGCAAGGAAATCATCCCTGATTAAATTTGTAAATGGCTGTCTGAAGAACCACTATAATTTATGAGGATTTGTAGCTCAGGGAGTAAATAATATCAGTGACAGCATTTCCTCAGAGAACGGAAGATCAAATCTGTCGCAAAGTAAGTGCCAATTCTTCTTCTGAAAAACAAAGAGATAATAAATGATGCTCCACTTGTTTCAATGCTGATGACCCTCTTGGCTGGTTAGGAGCAGAGGGACAGGATTTAACTCCTTCAAGTCAGTTGAACTGATGCATATTTCTTTTGCATGGAACAGGCTGAAATTCTCAAAGATAGCATAAGTAGACAAAGTAAATTGTTATATATGTGGGCCCTCTATAAGCACACCTGGCTTTTCTAGCACACAGAGACATGTTGGATAATTTCCTTGGACAATTGTATTGTTATTTTTACTTGCAATATAATGATAATAAAAACTTCTTGCTATACATTGCAACACTATGTTCATATCATTTAAAAAGGTGACAAATGCTTTGCAATTAACATTACTGCGAGTGTCTAGCAAAGAGTATTGAGTATGAGAAAATATGATTGGTGGGTCTACACGCCTGAGAGACCCCCAGATCCAATGGGCAGATTATAGCACATCTAACTCTACTGTCAGCTCTTCTCCAGCATATAAATTGAAAGCGAGGCAACTTGACATTCAAATGAGGTATTAAAAATTGAGACCCTGGATCTCCCCACCTTAGAGTTTGGTGGAGTTGGCAAATACGAAGAACAACTTATGAAACTCAGAGTGTTACTGGCTAAATGTCAGTAACGCTATATACACTGGTGCTGCCACCTTAATTAATATATGTCCTTTTTAAAGAAGTAGAAGTTTGTTACATGAAAAATGTATTTTTCTATTCTGCAAGAAATATCTGGCCTGTATTAATGTCTTCTTGTGTAGCTTTAATAATCACTTGACATTTAGCAGTTCCTAGCTAACAATGCAATGAGATGATTCATATCTCTTGAATGGAGTATAAAATCCTAGAGGGCAGTCATCATGTTCCACATGCATTTTATTAATGGATTAATTATTCCAACACAAAATTGCAATGTAGTAGGATTAGTAAATACCATAAAATTGATGAATCAATATTCACACTTTATACATGCAACAGTGCTAGTTGATTACATTTTGATGTGTGTCTTAGTAAATAAGGAAATAACATATGAAACATAGAACACAATGTCTATAATAAAATACATGATATGATATATATGATTTCCTGTTATGCCAATCCTTAATTTTGTGATCTCCTAAAAGCATTTGCATAGAGAATTGTGCACACACAATTCTCCCCAGGCAGAGTGTTTATTTCCATATAGGCCCAATAAATACAATGGAATGGCTTGATTATACATAGTATATGTAATGAAACTGTGTTTGCTCAATTCTATCTGTAATGGTCACCACTGACAGTCATATCTGCTAGCTAAGAAAATAAGAAAGAAGAATGATCTCTATCCATTTTGTGGAGAAAAAAAAAACATTGAATTGCTTTTGTGGAGAATAATGTAACACAAGTCCAGCTTCAGAAAAACAAGGATGCTTCTCATTTTGCATTTTACAATGATTTAGCCATATTTTGTTCTGTTGATTGCACTAAATTGTCTTGTTTTTGAAAACAGAAACAGATTAAAAGAAACCTCTCTGCAGGGAAAAAATAATCTTCAGGGAGAAGAGCAGAAAAGGAGAGAAAATACTGTTAAGATGGCTAGTTATGGAATTATCTTCTTTACAATTTGGTTTTTAGACCCCAGTGGCAGCTTTTGAACTCATTGTGTTGGCCTCAACAACTTTATAGATTATCGAGAAATCAAAGTAGCCTTTTTCATACAAAATTAGAGTATACTAGCTCCAAAAGAAGGAGCCCAGGCACAAACATATACCCAGAGGTCAGCAGTACTTGAAAATTAATTCTATTTCCTAGGATGCCTTGTGTGCAATAATTCACAGTAAATGATAATACATTATACTCTAAGTCCATAACCCTAGAAAATAAAAGCCTAGTTGGTGCTTGACTTACAAGAGCAAAACAAGCTTGCAGTGCATGGGTCTGTGCTGTTTGGCAAGTAGTCAATAAAACCGTACCTTATGACTTTCTCTTCTAAAGGTTCTAATCAAAACAATTTATTTCAGGCATGTAAACCCTGCTTTTCAGAGTGTAGCTATTGTCAGCGTGTGCCGCGGCATCCGCAGTAGCTGAGGCAATTTTTGGATTGAGAGTCTCAGAGCTCCCCCGTCTGTCTCAGCAATGGCTGGATTTTGTACTAGATCAATACAGCATGTCATTTATCGTATAAGGACTTTCTCCTAACCTTTATAACCACCATTTCCTGCATCCGGGGCCACCCATCCTGAAAGCAGTGTTGGAGGACATTGTGCAGAGGACTTGGGGCTGACAGCGCTGGGAGGACTTTAAAGACCAACACGCTAATTGCTGAGGCCAGGCGTTCACACAGTGCAGGCCACTTCAGCCAGGAAATGAGAAACATTCTTGTTTCACGCTTCAAGTTAACTTGCTTGCTTCTGTGAACCCAGGACAGTGGGTAAAGAGAACAGAAAGATCTGTAAACAAAGCCACTGTTTATTTTTCCGTGAGAGTTCTCTGGATGCTCCAGTTGGTTCTCTGAATGTATTTCTCTCTCATCAACACAGGAATAGGAGAATTGAATGTGATGTGTTTGTCTTAGTAATAGGTATAACTAGATCCTGGGGGGAGACAAAGTGTTTTGCTTTGTTTCTGCTCCAGTTCTCTGCTGAGAAATAAAACCGAGAGGATTCAATTCTTTTCCCTGCAACGAACACGCAGCTGCCATGTCTCACTGCTCAGAGCCCTGTGTGCTGATGGTTGTGTACCACTGCCCCTTAGTGGTCGCCCAAGAGCAAACTTTGAAAAAAATACTTGACTAACATCGCAGGTTTGTGAGTCAACAGAGCGTGCAAACATTCCTCTGTTTCTTAGAGAAAATGGCACTTTTCTGAGACGATGCCTTTCTCTCCCTCCTGTATCAATGTGGTCTGTAGCACAGGGTAAATACTCTAGGTCAGACAGATCTGGAGCTATTCTCCACTCTTGTTCCAAGGTTGTGTGGTCTCAAAACTCACTTAACTCTTTCAGCCTCTTTCCAGTATTTTCCTTACCCAAATTGAATTAGCAAATACCTCTGTAAACCACTCCTGTAAGACTAAGTGAGATAGTGAAGGAGAAGGGTTAGCAAAGCACCCGAAATGGCTTCTATTGTGGTTCTTAATGTAATGATTAGTACGGTAAGGAAAATCTGTAAAGCACATGATCTTCTTGCTGTTGTTTAAGACCCAGAAAATATACAAATGCCATGTAAATGACATATATTTGTTACATGTATACATGTACCCTGCCTAGACAGACGACCCTAGGAAAAATACAGCACAACACTTCCTGCTTTCATTCTAAACAATGTATCAATGCAGTTCTCTTGGACTGCGGTTGAGATTTTGGTTATGTATAAAGGGATTTAAATCAAATGTTTACACATTTACTGGGAGCCAATTTCAGGAATAGTGCTACACTCTCCAGTCAGGGTATAAAGAAAAAGGCAAATACCATCTATTCTTTTGTGCAGCTTCCAAGTTTTGGGAGAAAATACATGTAAACTTATGTATAAAGAAATTAGACTTAACTTGTTGAAAGTTTTATAATATATGATGTTGGATTATAGAGGAGAAAGAAATTCATTGTCATCCTCAGAGTAGTTATCATAAACAGGGAAACATGTTTAGTGGCACTTGAAGTTATAATTTTAGACTTGGACAAAAAAGAGGATATATAAAATTAAAATACTAAAAATATAATGAAAATGTTAAGTGTAGCCAAATTCTGAACCATGTGGTAGGAATAATCACCAAAAATATAATGAGGGTAGAATTTGAAAAGTTTTGAATACTAGTCTGATATTTTATATATTGTGCATAATTAGGATAAGGAATCATGAAATAATATATTTTACATTTGCAGAAACATTCCTTCTTTTGGTTTAAAGAAATAATATTGAAAATGTGACTCCCCAAAGCATTTTTTGTCAAAGCTAAATTCTACATATTTGTTTGAAAGTCATGAAATGTGCACTATTGCTCCTCAAGCTGCTGCCATTTCATTGTTATCTCTTGCTATATCCTTTCCCTTCTTTGTTTTGTTTTGTTTATTTGAGAAAGGTCTTGCCATGCAGTTCAGACGGGCCATGAGCTCACTTTGTAGCCCAAGTTGGCCTCGAACTTGAAATGGTCCTCCTGTCTCAGCCTTCCACGTGCTGGGATTACAGGCATATGCCTCCATGCCTGGCACCCTACCCTTTTAACAGCCAATTCTTCCATTGTCCTATCATTACATTTTACCATTGCTAATGTTACTTGTATGTGGATACATTTATAAATATATCTATTTAGAATAATGCATTTCTAAATAAGTATTTTCTAACCATATAGTAACTGGTCATTAGAGGAAGAAAACACCACAGATATCTAAGAAGTATCATTTCACAAGTCAGGTTAAAACTTTGGCTATCTTATGATAATGTCAAATGATAAAGTATTACTAGGGGATAAATGGCATTTCTCAAAGAGTCACAGAATACCATATCAATCTCACCCACAAAATATATTCAAATCCCTGTCCATTTATTTCCAACATCGTAAATACTAGCCATTTACAAGCCACCAACATCCCTTCTGTGGACTCCTGCTTTTGCTCAAATTGTTTTCCATGTGAATTTCTTGACTTAACCACCTCTTTTCATTTTTTATATCATTAAAAGTAAAACTTTGAAGATAGATTTCTGCCTTATAATGTCAGCAAGCTCACAGCACAACCTCATTCTCTGCAGTCACACTAGTTTTCTTGTTCTAATAACAAGACTTTTCCTGCTACAGACTATATAATCTTTTTCTTACCTTTTTCTTACCAGGAACGTTGACATCAAGTATATTTACATAGTTGAAGTCTTTGCTTCATTAAGATTTTTATTCTGGTTTCTCTGTAGGGATTTTGGTGCTGACCATACAAGGAAGTATTTCCTCTCCTCTCTCTCATTATTTTTTATTCTCGCTCACATTGTTATGTTTTATTTCTGTCTTGGAAGTTATTGGATTCATAAATTATTGTAACTTTTACCTACCTATATTTATTTTCTGCCTTTCAGAACCTCAATGCAAGAAACCTGCTTATTTACTGTCCCACCCCTGTTGCTTTATAGAGAGCGGACACATGAAATACGGTATTTATTACATGAGATCACAAATAAGTGAACGATTCAGTGAAGTTCAAGTCACCCAGGAATGAAAATGAAACAGAAAGCGACTGACTAGCTAAAATCAAGCAGGGGACCAAAATCAGAGCAGAAGATGGAGAAGTGAGAAAAATACGCCTAACAATGTATCAACAATATGAAAGTGGAAGAAAGGAGACATTAGTAGCGTCCACACTGGCGTATTTATAGTCGGTGGCCATTTCAATTCCGGATGTGGACAGGGAAGTGTCACGGTTAGAATCAAGGCTGTGCAAACTGTGGGAGCCGGGTGGCAGGAATGCGGGAAAGGTAACACGGAGTAAGTGAGCTACTTCTCACTCACACGTGGTGCAGAAGCAGTCCTGTGTGCTTACGTAGCATGATAGTGGGATCCGGAAGGCTAGCGGCGCCCTTACTGTGACATTTCCCCACAGAGTTCTGGAAAATACAAGATCGAATGCTAGAAATATAAACCTTGCCAGTTAGTATTATGGTTCTTAGTGTACTACAATGGGTTTGAGCGTCAGAACTCTGTTTCCTAACACAGGAATAGGAGAAGGGGCGATGAAATGAGAAGAATATGTCAGACAAAGCCGCATCAAAACCCTGGAAAACAAGGATATGCATATTGCCATTTCAAGAATTCTTTTGGATGGGTAGGTCAGAATCCGGTAAAATCAGAATGAAGAAGCGAGCTGTGAGTGAGACCAGTGGTTCTCAATATTGGTTTCAAGTGATTATTACAAGTAGAACTGTAGAGGCTCACCTCTGTGTTCCTATAGCTGCTCTCTGTAGGCCTGAGTCAAGGGCCTTAAACTAAAAACGGGAGAGCTACCAAATGCAGAAATCAAATGGTTCAGGAAAAATATCTGAATTCTGCCTCAGTTTGTTCTTTGTGTTGTTTTTGATTCTTGTGTCAAATTTCCTATCAGTAAATTAATTTGAAAAAAAATTCCGTTAGCAATAATATCTCTCTCACTGTTACGTAGGAACATAATTGCAGTTAAGAAGTAAATAAAATAAAATACTTCATCCAACTATCTGTAAAGCTATATAACTAAATCATTTGAAACGTTTATTGACACAGCATAATAATTAATCATGGGATAAAGTAAAAAACCTAGAAGAAGAAATTTCCAGTACATCACACAGATTAAAAATTTGAATCAATGATTGGTAATTTTTAAAATTAAATACTAGCCCTAGATGGTAGTCCATAAGTTTAAATAACTATACTATTAACACATGTGTTCACAGAAATACCTCAAAATTCAGAGTAAACATTTTCAGATTGGACATTTTTTCGGTTTTAATCTTTGGTCTTACATGAACTTTGTAGAGAAAACTTAGATAAAAATTGTGGAAGAATCTATTTTGTGAAAACTGAAAACCTGCTGTTAATTTTCTGTAATCGGAGTATCAATTTGGGCAGACCCCTGTAGTCTTGTCCCAGTAGAATGTCCCTTAGTTTTAAAAACCCAAACTTTCTAAATATGCCCATATTTCTCAGGACAGTGATTTTCAGTGGTATCTAAAGAAAAATAGTTCATATTTACTCCTCCAAAGTCTATTTTCTGTAAAACAACATTTTATCATGATGAAATGATAGAAAATTCTGAGTTATATTTTCAAGTATAATTCAAAGAATGTCATAATCACATATGGAAATTATTAAAAGCTTCTAGATTCTCAAAAATTGGAGAGAGTATGTAGCATTTTGTAGAATATTAAGAGATGTGTCTGGCACGATGTACCACATGAGATTTTCTCTGGTATATTATTCTCACTCCGTCCCTTTGGCATTAGCCATGATTTTGCCTATTGTTGGACAATGGGTCCTAAAGAAATCAAGAAATATTGAAGAAAATTATACAAAAAGCAAAGTAGGTTAGAAAAGTATTAACATGAAGAAGAACAAGTCTCTGCATATAAGGCAACTGTTAATAATCAGATTGACATGTCGGGGACTAGATAGCAATCTTTAAAGCATTTCATGTTTAAGTACTTTGATATCTTTTTGGAATTTTATAAGTTTTTCATATATTTTTGGAATTTTTGAAGGTTTAAAATATACCTATAATTATTCCAATTTAAAATAATAAGAAAAAATAATACAAAATTGAGGTTCTGTTAGGGCTTATGGGAAAAATCTCAATTTTAGTAGGTCATGACTAATTCTTACTGGATAGTTATAGACAATTAATACTGAATTGTCAAGTAGTCAGATTTTCCCTTAAAGTGTAGCTTCTTTTTTGTAAGTAGTCCCAATCTTTTCAAGGTTGTTCTTGTTTTACAATTATAGAACAAACTGCATCACAGGAAGACTCAGCTACGAGTATGTCCAACTCTATAGTTGCACATTGTGCTACAGTGGCATTTTATTAACTGAAGATGGACCAATGTGTACATGAAACTCTTTATGAAACATAATTATACCTGTATCCTTTTCTTGTATTGGTCTAGGATTCCTGACAGTGCCTTGCTATACCGATAAGACCTAAACATGGATAAGACATTATTCATAGAGAAATTATGTTATCTGGAAAACAGGAGGAGATGCTTTTCTTATGCTCAAGAAAAATCCCTAAAGGAATATATGCTAAAATTATTATTATTTGTTATGTGAACAATCCAAGCTCAAATTATGTTTGAAATATTATCAAATAAAGAGTAAAGCTTATTAATGGTAAGAAAAATAATGATTTCTAACAAAAATTCACATGTTAGATATTGAAAACAGCTTTTACATGTCAAATTTATATGGAAATATGTTTTCTGTTATTAACAATCTCCATTGTTAATCATTTTAATAGATGTTTGTAATTTTTCAAGTATATATATTTCTCAAATTTAACAGCTTTCAAGGCAAAGAAAGGCTATTGTATTTCTTGATTATGCAAATAATGACAGTATCTCCTTAAATTCTTTACAATAATAGGTCAACATGAAACTAATGGAAGAGAAAGTGCTGACAGCCTAATTTTTTTCTGATTTAAGACATCCTTATGAAATGGATGGGTAATAATAACTTTTGTCCTAGCAACTCTTGTCTCTCCAAGAGGATAGTCTTCAAGCCAGCCTTTCCTCTGTGTTTTTTAATATATTTAAAACAATTGAAATTCTCTGTCTTGAAAACAATTGGCACTTATTCCCACCATGAAAAGTAAATTCCTAACTCTTATTTTCAGAATTGCTACCATGAAAAGAAATAGGTTATGAAATAGGTTAGTTATATTTGAATTGTCATTGATTCTGATAAATAAAATTTTATAAATGCTTTATAATATAGTATGAAGTTAATTTTTATCCAAATATGAAAATCCTAAGTTTTACATTCCACTCTGTGTGGCTGGTGATTTTGAAAATTTTAATTTTGTGTTGGAAAATTATCAAGGGTCCTTGATAAATGATGTATACATGACAGTATAGTCCATTTTGGAGTAGCCAAAAAGTTAATTAGCTAGAAATATTTACTTCATATTTTCCACATTCATAATTTTCTTTTTGTTTTCTTAAATCCCTTCAATCAATGGTTCTCAACAGTGCTCAGTCACTTTAGAAGGTGGAAATTACAGTGTTCTCTAGAGCACAATAAAATCTGACATACTGGATATTATATTCCTATAAAACCTAACTGCACAATATTTTTAGTTCTCAAATATAATCTCGTATCTAGAAGGGATCATCAAGATGCAAAATGAGTCAAAGTTTGAAGGCAAATATATTTGTATGAAAACATAAAATGGAATGAAATTATCTTCATTAGGTATATTTTTCTACAAATTGAGAAAAAGATTCATTATTGAATTTTATCAGCAGAACACCTTGATCTTGCTAATGGAACATGTTCTGTATAATAATTACTTAAAAACCATCTTTCTACATTAACAGAGTTCAAAAGAGGCTAGAAAAATAAAAAATATCCACATGATTACAATATACATGAAAAATTTCTAGACATTTAATGTATAAAATGCTTGGCACCCAAGATAATATATGATCTAAACAGGATGTTTCAAAAGAAAAGGACTCTGCACACTTAGACATTTGCTGGGCAAAACTTACAGAAAAGTAGATGTGCTGAGCATTGTTTGAATTTTTTTGTTCTTATTTCATATAAAAAGACAAAATTGAATAAAAATAAAATTCTGACCTATGATGCACAGTTATTAAATATTTATAATAATTTTATTTAAAAAATATATCCCATTTCAAAGACTTCTGAGGAAATGTAAACACATATAGTTCTATTATTGTGAGTTGATCAGTGGTGCAAGAAAGTCTCAGATCATTATAATTTAGTCAAGAATGTTCACACTCTACTTCTAGGAAAGGTAATTAAATAATCCAAAATACAGTTCTTGTTCACACAGTTGGGCAAAACAATTGGGTACACACACTCATCAATGCAAGCAAAATGGGAGGAGGGTAGTCCTCATATGTCATTGAAATTTTTTATTGTCAAAAATTAATTGATTGAAAAATATATTTGTATAACTAAAATGTAATGAAAATCAAAATTATAGACAAGTTTTCACTTGATAAATCATAGCTAAAAATAAATAATTGAATTTTTGCAAATGATGAAACTGAAATTTAAGGAGATTACGTGTAATGTACCCAGAACAGTGCTTTTGGGATCTAGGCTACCATCCTTCAACTCCCAATCAATATGTCCTTCAACTTCTTAGCTTGTCACCATCATATGAGATATATTAGAGTTCTATGTTAAATGATGAAATTTTCTTTTGCTCTTGACACTTATAGTTTATTAAGGAAAAACTCTGAACTCTATTTTTCAGAATATTAAAATTAGAATCTTAAATAGTTCCTGGTATAGTTTTTATTTAGAGGTCTCACAAAGCCTCCTTTGCTCATAGGTGGGGCTTTGGGGAAATGATTGGATCATGAAGGATGATATTAATCAGTGGGTTAGTCCACTGATGAGTTTGTAACTAAATGCAATGTTGGTAGGTGAAGCATGGTCAGAGAAGGTGGGTCCCTAGGGGTGTCACCTAGAAGGATATATCTTCCTTGCTCTTCCCTTGATCTCTCTCTCCCTCTTGAAGACATACCATGAGATGTATTTTCCTTTGCTGTGCACATCTGCTATGCTGCCCTGCCTTGGAGCCAGCCAACTATGGACTGAAACCTCTACAAATTGTGAGCTAAAATAGACTTCTCCTTTTTAATTTGTGGGCATCTGTGATTTTTGTCCAAGCAACAGAAAGACAGTCTGTTATTTACTTCTTGAATTCAACATCCTATGATGTATACCGGGAAACAAAGCTCACATAAGCCATTGCCCCACTTACTAGCATCGCAATGGGTAGGGGCTGTGTAAGTACCTGATTAGGATACACTAATCCAGACCCTTAGTCTACTGTAGTGATGGTGAACCTTTTAAGCCTTTCAATGATAGCACGCAGATGGTTGTAGCACACATTCCATGGGTTTGCCCTCAATAGTCTAGTGACTTCAATCTGTTACACTGTTCTGTAGCCATATAGAAAATATGGAGTTTCAAACCTCTGAAAAATGACTAACATGTCTAACTGTGATTAGTCTTGATATATGCATTTATCATTTAGATTCACAGTGGTTATGGTTTAGATCTAAAATATCACCTAAAGAGTTTCCTATTAGATAAGAGGCCTGATCAGCAGGATGGGTCACTGGAGGCAACACTTGCAAGATACATCCTTGTCCCACAACCCCCCAGCCCTACATCTTTTTCTGTTTCCTGCCATCCAGGAGAGGAATAGCTTTCCTTCACCATGCCCTTCCACCATGCCACCTCTGCATTAGAGCTAACTTACCATGCACTGAATTCCCTGAAAACCATGAGCCAAGTTATATCTCTCTTCACTTAAGTTTTATGTGCCAGATATTTTATACCTGCCATGGGAAAGCCAGATAATACAGAAAACTGGTACTGGACAACTGGAGTAATTGCTGTGACTATACAAAACCACATGGCATAGGTGTCTTTGGAGCTAGTTTGTGGAAGGAGCATGGAAAGATTTTGACATGGAGGCTAAAGAAACCTTAGAGTGGTGTAAGTCAAGCCTAATGGATGATTCTGGTCAGAGTTCAGAAGACCATAATGCTGATAGGAATGCAGAAAATAGAGGAATTATTTTTGAAGATTGAGATGGAAATGAAGATTGTACTGGAAATTGGACAAGCTGCTCTAGGTGATTCATTCTGGCACAGAATTTTTCTAAGTTTTGTCCATATCCTGCAACTTTGCATCAGCTAAATTAAAAAGTAATGAACTAATTGATTGGAGGAGGAGTTTTCTTTCAAGGCAGTTCAATGTTTACAATATAGCCTGGGTACTCATGGCATTTTTAGTCAGATTTATGGTCACAATCAGGAGTACAAAACAGAGCTAAAAGTTATGAACAGTTTCTAGTTTTGCCCAAAATAATGTGACTGTAAATCTAGGGAAAATGGAAGCACAGTTGCTAAAAATATTAGCATTAAGAAGAAGATAAATACTTTGCACCAGAAAAATAGACAAACGTCTTGAAGGCTTTTCAGGAGTTGGTTAAACCTTAGCCTTTTCAGGTTTAAGATTGTAAAAATGTAAATTCCTTTGAAAGACTTTGCTTTGAAAAGAGAGCCTCAGTGTGACCTACTCTTTCAGGACCATGAAAGGAACGGTTTTCCTTAGTTCAACCATACACACTCTCTGAGATGGGTCCATCCATCAGCCAAAGAGCCCAGGCTCCTGGATGAGCCAGTAGTATACCTTGGTATCATCCATGAGGGGCAGTTTTTCACACATGCAAAATTCAAGAATTGTGGGGTCATAGAGGCTTCCACTCAGATTTCAAAAGAAGGCCTTGGAAGCAAGGCAACAAACTCTGATAAGTTAATAGTGAAACATGTTTAAATGAAGCCAAAGGTACAGTATGGACCCCCAGGAATTCATAGATACAAAGAACATGAAATGTCAGCTGGGGAAAGCTGAAGGCAGTGAGTAGAACCATCCCAAGAAAGAAAATTTATGTGCTGCAACCTGCCAGATTGTAGCAGATGGAGTTCTGAAACCCTGGAGGGATTATAGCTTGTGAAAACCTGCCTTGAATGCTGAACACAGAGCTGCACAATTTAAAGTTTAATGAACTGTCCTTTAGTTTTGTTTTGATCTGATTTTCTTCTATTCCCATGTTCCTTCTTTCTGGAATGGAATTGTTTACCCTGTGTCATTGTATGTTGGAAATACTTAACTTTCCTTTTGAATTTTACAAGTTTATAACTAAAAATTTGCCTCATGTCTCTGATGAGTCTTTGCAGTTGGATTTGAAACTGTTAAGAATTTGGTGAATCTTAGGGATGGACTCAATGTTTTGTTCATAGTAAGAGGAGCATGAGCCTTTTGGGTTAGATGTAAAATTATTCAGATCAAAACTATCCCCTAAAAGTCTTATGTTCATAGATGGGCCCTAGTCAAGAGAGTAGGTCACTGACAGTATGACATGAAAGATAAATTACAGTTCCTGATTCCTCCAACTCTCTCTGCTCTTTCTGCTTCTTCGCTGCTGTGACATGAGCTGGCCTTCTAAGATTCTTCTTCTGAGCCTTGGGACAGACTGACTGCCTCCAAGAAGTATAAACCAAATTAAATTTCTCCTCCTTTAAATAGTGGATTTTGAGCATTTTGTCTTGACAATGGGTAAGCTGACTAATTCAACATTCTAGCTAGAAACTTTGTACAGAAGGTATGTGAATTCATGACATAAGTTAATTTTACTAGAAAAAATGCAATGTTTACATAAGAATTAAAATTCTGTTTAATAGACAAACACATTTTGAAAACATTGTAACAATTTTTTCCTTTAGAACAACCTGATTTTTAAAAAATTAGTTGTAATGAATATACCCGTCACTATATTTACTTTATTCTTTATAAACAAGGAGTTCTATAGGATATATTTCTCTACAATATTTTCCAAACATAAAAATTATAAGTAATAAATATAGCTTAATATACTATTTTAATTAGAAACATAAAATTTAAATTCAATGTAATTCCATGAACTCACTTGCTCATTAAAAGGGAAATCATCAAAGTATTTTTTTATACATCTAACTGAAATATATACAATTTTACCAAATAAGCACCTAGAATAGTTTAAACTGGCATATGTTGGCCAGATTTTCATTATAGTCTCTGTATCTGTAGAAGTCCCACTCTCAAATTTTTCAAAAGTAGGAAATATTCTCTTACAGTCATTCTGATTGCAGAGCCTCTGTAAGATACTAGTCAGGGTTCCAACATGCAACAATTTGCAAAAGAGTCAGAATCATGTAAGTAAGGAATTTATCCGTAGATACTGATTGATATTAATTCAAATGACACTGTGGGGAGATCTGGAAACCTATTCCTTGTTGATCAGCCACAAATGGTAATGATCATGTTTTGAAAATAAAAAGGAAAAGTTTTCAGAGATTCTGCAGATGGTTTTAAGGGCAAACAGCAAACCAAGAAAGTAAACATCAGTAAGAACATCTTACTAAAGGATGAGCCAGAGCCCATTCCTTCCCCCATCATCCCTTCCTCCATTTCCCTACTCGCACTCCATCTTTTTATCCAGCTTCCTCCTCCTCACTGAATCACCATTCTGGGGATGTGCTCCAAAGATAAAACTTTTGCTTCCTTGAGCTTCCAATCAAGGGCTATGGTGTCTCCCTGAAAGAGACAGTCCTTCCGCATTCTCATCTTCCTCATGTCTAAATCCACAAAGTTTAGTTCAAGTTAGCCTTATAGAGTGGTCGTGGTTCCCTTCATCTGTCAAACCCGTGTGTATGGGATGTAGTCCCTACAAGAAGAATACCAAAATCTCTGTATCCAAATAACCCAGCTAACCTCCATCACGAGGTTCCCTGCCAGGAGAAGTAAGGAGGGAAAATCAGAGACTCCATTTAATTTGAATATCCTGGATAAAGCAAGGGTGTCATTCTGAGAAAGTGGATCATTGCTGCTTCTAGTTCTGAACAGTGACTTAGGCATGTGTCCAGCAGAGAGGCAAGTTTTAAAAAGAAAGAGTTCTGAAGCTCCATTCCAATGTACCTCACTTTATTTGGAGTAGATATAGGAAGTTAAACATCTAAGGGCAGTACAAAAATAGTCATGTTTCAGCATAATTGATTCAAAGAACATTGGTAGCTCCACTAATGCAGCAGGCTAAGCTGCAGGCAATTTAATTCAATCTCCACCCACTCTTGTCTTAAATTTTAGGGGTAGAGAGAGGGAATAGAGGCAGGGAGAGAAACAGGAAATAAATTAGATAAGAAGAAACCTCAAGAGAAAATCTGAAAGACTGGTCTCTAAACCTACCCCTCAAAAGTGGCAAGAGCAGAAACGTTTATCATTGTTAGGGAGGAAATATTCATATATTTTTGTAATAAAAATTTATTTTGCAATGCAAATGATTAAGGTACTCATATTCTCTGAAAAAAATGGAGGAGCACAAACCACACCTGGAAGAAACTCATAATAGCTGAATCTCACAATTGCCTGAACACTACAGTCCACTCTGCCACTAGTAACTCTCCTTGGCTATTATTTTATTCAAGAACGTCTGCCACTGGTACACCCATTCAGAAAGGCTCGACACTCTGTTACATGTTTGCATCATTATCTTTAAGTCTAAGCACTTGAATGGCTCATATGATTGGACGAGATTACATTACTGTAAGAGGATTTGTGAATACAAAGCCTTTTACTCACATTACAATGTAGATTAAATGGAACTCAGATGCTTAGTAGCTGAAGATGACATTTATACATGTAGAAAATAAAGATAATAACTAATATATGTATTTTTACCATGTGGGAGATGCTATTCTTAGAGTTTTACATATTTGAATTCACTTATTTGCAATAGCTGTGTGAGGTGGACACTTCTATTATTTTCCATTGCTTGAGGAAAGTGAGATACAGAGACATGAAATTATTTTCATAATCATTTGCTAGTGACAAGAGAAAATTTTAAAATAAGAGCTGGTCTTGGAGACCATGCTTTGTACCATTGTCATGTTGATCTTCCTCCCTGTGAATAACAAACTTTCTAGAATTTGATTCAGTTGTTCTGGATTAAATGTGATCCATACTCATAAATATGTCTTTTTCTAAGCATGCTTATTGAAAAATAGGCAGATCAGTTTACATTTTCATTATTTTATCATCATTCAGGTCTGTTAAATGCTAGAGGATTAGCAAAAGCAAAGTAAGAACAACATAATCTCTGCCTTTAAGAACAATAATGAGTTCATGCTAAATGAATACACAGATGGACTAGAATGAGGTCATTGTTCTTCAAAATATGACATTATGAAAGGCTGCTTCAAAGTAAATACCATGTAGAAAAACATTACATAAATAATGTAAATATAATTATGTAATACAAACTTTGGTTGTAGTATTTTTCATATCATTTATTCCTCTATCTGATATATGGGACAATTTCAGAAACACCAACAAGGAGACTCTCAGTGATCTTTCAGTTTGAAGACCTAAATTGTGATAAATTTGGGAAAAACCATAAAGATAAAGATTTATGGGACCTTCTAGGAAGACATATAGCTTCCGCTTAAGGGGAGCCAGAAGTGATCCTTAAAGATGCTGACATTTGCAATAAGCCTTGACAAGCGAAGATGGATGTAGAAATGAAACTATGAAGAAGAGAGTTGTGACCACAGATCTACAAGCCATGTTCGGGAAACAGTGGATGACTTAGATTATTTGAGCACATATTATATATCCAGCTGAACTGAGAAACAAATTGGAGCAAATGAGTTGACTCAATGTTATGGGTCATAAATCGCCAATGCAAAGCTTTTATATTGAACTGGAAAGTAATACAGAAGCATCAGATTTGCTGATTGCAGTGTTATATGACCGAGACTATGGGAAAACTAAAGTGATTTTGAGGTTAGGTTGATTGAAGTAAAACCTGGCTAGAAAACTTTCAGAGTATTGTTGATGAGATTTAGTTTAATAGGGAAAAAAAGTCAAAAGTGTTTCTTAGATGTATAAATTATACATGAATGAAATATTAATGGAACAATAAACAAATAACATTGTGTGGAGGCAGAATCTCTACAATCTGATCAGTTCGTGAAACAGGAAGAAACAAAAGAAGTTAGTGTCAGGCCTTGAAGTGTTGATGATATCTAGGTCAAGCAGCTTATCTAAAAGAAACCAGAAAGATGGAGAAGAAAGTGTACGGTTTTGAAGTGCAAGTATTATGTTCCTTCAGTCTATTTAGATAAATTTTATGCTGGGAAAATTTTGAAGTTCTGCAAAACACAGTGCTGCAATTAGAAATATATTAAACTGATAAAAACAGGTACAGCAATTTATCTTAGCCAAAGGCTGAGGTGTATGTGAAATAATACCATAATGAAACTTACTGTTGTGTAAAATTAATATGCACTAATATGTACTGAAAAGTAAAAGAAGTTAGAAATCTAAACACCAAGGGATTTGCATACATTAACACAAGTTTGCCTCGTGTTTAAGGGCTATCAAAATCAAAGTAAAACAATAAGTCAGAGTGTGAGCATTTTAGGGGAGAAGGAAGAAAAGTCAGTTCCAACAGAAAATTAAAATGTGGAGCAGAGATTTTTTAAATGATAATTTTTAAATATTTTAAAACATCCCTTAAGAGTGTGTGGATAAAGTCAATCCTCAGAGCATTTGTGAGAACTGAGATAAAACGAACGAAGACATGATTCACAAATTGTAAAACCCTAAGAAAGCTGTCATTAATCTTCCAAAAATTTACTTGAGGCAAGTGTGGAGAGAATTTATACATTCAATATAGTAGACAATGCAATATGAAAATATACTAGCCATATTTTTAATTCTTACATTACTTCATGGTTCCATCAATTTTGCTTTTGAGAATGTTATCACACATTTATTATGATGGAATTTTAAAGAAATGTGGTGGAATATGTATATCATATATGTATTATATATATGTTAAATTTTGTGCTCCTGACATTCATCCAATATTTATAATATATGATATATATAAATACAGTATAAATTGATAACACTGCATTATGTTAACCATAGTACAATTATTAAAGTCATAAGTCTTGAAACATGACTTTGAAATTTTTCATCTCAGATTTACTGCTTTTGTGCTGTCAACCAAAGGGAACTTTTATCTGGCTTTATTGAACATTAATTTTAATAGGCACAATTGTAAAATATGTAGTTATTTATCTTTTCTTAATCACAAGGCAATATATATGGGATATTTAGCAAAAAATCAAAAAATATGGTGCCGATGCATGTTTGACGAGTTAGAGAACATAGAAGTATTTCAGGAATTTAAATGATATGCTCAGTTTTCGGATCTATCTGTGAAGATTTAGTAATCAAAGGTATATCATATTTTAATGCAGATTTTGTGTACATTGTAAATATGTAGCCAATTTACAAGCCTGACTATAGTTTCCAAAAGGATGTGCCATGTGCTACCCTGCCTTGGCGCCAGCTGATTACAGACTGAAGCCTCCATGAACTCTGAGCTATGTATAAACCTTGCTTCCTTAACTTTGGGTATTTAGTATTTTTGTTTCAGCAATGAAAGAAAAGTAATGAGGACAAGGTTCTATTTACATAAAACGTGTAGAAGGGCCAAATTCACTGATGGAGAAAGTAGCTTAGTGACTGTACAGTGGGGACTGGGAAGGGAGAGGATTAGGAAATGATAGGATTGTGGTTTCATTTTGAGGCAACAGAAAAGTCCTGAAATTTATTGTGGTGATGTTTACACAGCTTTGTTACCCCAGAGAAGCTCAATGAAATGCACACTTTAAGTGGTGAATGATATGTAAATTTTATCATATGATATTAAATTTTATCTTACTAATACAATGTAAAGTAAAAGAAAAATGTACAAATTCTGGAAATGGATCTCACAGAGTCTAAAGTGGTCTTCAGGGTTCAGTAGTACTAGTAATCTATCAAGATTTTATTTAAAAGTTATTCTGTAACACTGCTTCAATGCCATGTTGGGCATTAAAATTATGTAAAATTAGTAGAGACATGAATATCATAGACTTTCATAACCTCCTTTCTACTGGCATTTATCATAACTTTTAGCTTCCAGTAAAAATGATCCGGATATTGTACAGATGTCTCTATTTGCCCTGAGAAACTTCAGATGTTTTACTTTTCCTTTAGTATTTTCTAATTTTCAATGACCATCCTCCTTTTTACCATTTGCTTTTGCTCCAAAACTATACCTCAGATGTATTTCGCCTGTGTGAGGGGGATACAAGTGACTAAAAGTGTTACATGCCACATTTCTACACAAGGTAAAAGATGACATCTTCATCATTGTGTAAGAAAAAAAAAACAATGGTTGTAATTATTGAAGGTGGCAGGTATAGGGTACAATGTAAAGTACAGCACATGCAGAAAAATTTGAATTTCTGATTAAGAAAATATAATAAACTTTAGTACATGTATATCCTAAATAAGGCATTTGATGCACCTATATTAAAAAAAAGAAAGACTAAGAAATGAGAAAGAAGAAAGAAGAGAAAAGGAGAGCAGAACTATAAAAAAGAAAGAAAAGAGGTCTTTATTTGAGATTCAAATTTAATTGGGCATCCTGTATATTTCTTTTCTAAATGTAACTAACTTCTCCAAACATGAATGATATACAAAAATGAACATCTCAGCTCTCCCTTTTTATTTATCTAAATTAGAGTATCCCACTCTCAGTGCTATTGAGATTGCATAATTCTTTTTGGTGAAGCTGCCCCATGCATTTTAGAGAATTTAGCACTGTTCATGGCCTTTGCCAAGAGCATCAACCCCTCCCCAGGGTGATAATGAAACACGTCCCCAGGAGTACCATGGCGTCCCAGGGGATGAAACAACCCCAGCGGAGCCTCACTGGCCTGGAAATAAGCACTAAACATACGACCAGATAATCGTAAGGATATTCAGGGCAAATAGTCCTCTTTTAGCTAGATAACTGCAACAAACAAACAAAGAAATGAAGCATGGCACATGTGGAGTGTTTAAATTAGTTGCACTTTATTCAGTGTGCAGCAGAAGTTTCTGGTTAATCTGTTTGCTGATGCACTGCACTGCTTACAAGCAGACCATGAAACAGCCTTCTGTCCAGGATGTTACTTGGAAAGCTATTGAGTTGACACTGTGAGAACAGTGCTGGTTCAGACTATTTAGGTACCGAAGATGGAGACCCCTGAAACGCACGCCCCTGCACACTTCTGCCAGTGCACATGTGTGACTGCGATGTAAACAGACCCTTGTACAATTCATTTGCCAACTTAAAAATTCTGTCATAATCTAAAGTGCCATTTAAGATGATTGAAGTGACAAGAATACCTGCTGAGGTCTGTTTAATTGCATGAAAATCAGCTGTAGTAGAGGCATAAAAGATACAGGAAAGGAGGAGACTTGGTTTGTTCCTATTCTCATTGCTATAGAAGAATAGGGTGCAAGATCCAGGGCAGAGACTTTGTATCACACAAATCTAGATGTTCCTTGATTTATCATGTTTTTCTTCATCGTGGAGCTCAATCGTTGTTTTTTTATTAAGAATGAAAGAATGAGCTATTAAAGGGCCTTAAAAGATAAAGCTTATACAGTCATACAATCGGTGAGGCACAGTGTCAAGTTAGAGGCAGCATAGACTACCACAGACAGCTTTACCTTGATTACAAGATTTTATTGATTAAAAAGAAATTAAACTCTTATTTTTTTATTTTAAAGACAAAAGAATGGGGACATATAAACCAGAATAACACAAAAACAATACAGGAAATACAAAATTATAGAGAAGATAGTACGGAATTAGCACCGGATGCTGTATTACATAATGTTATCTTCACATTTGTTACTCAGTAATACAGATGATGGCTCGTTCGATTAATCAATTTCCTCCACCCTCATCTCCGTTGTTCTACCACCCAGTTATCTTCCCTTGAACTCTTAAATAATATGCTTAATATGTGATTAAGAGCCTGTTAAATTAATAGTATCTCTCATTAAGACATACTGTAAAGTTCTGTCTTCAGTCAGTCAATCTGTATTCTAAATAATTTTGTAATTCCTACAACAGAAATGACAGAATACCACATGTATTTATTTCCTTATGTCTAATTCCCATATGAAGACAAACGGCAGGGGAGAATCATGGAGACAGGGCGCAGGTTTAAGAATTAAGATATTTAGGGAAATAGCAGGAACTTCATGTTTAACATTGCAGTCTTACAGGGCCAATCTGGCTTTTAAAATATCTGGCAGAGTTATAAATCTAATGGCTCAATATTTTCCAAAACCTGAGAGAAGTTTTGTCCAGCAATGTTATATAATACCTAGCAATGTAATAGAAAGCAGCTCTGCTGTGCTTTTAGCTATATTAAAAGCAACTACTTTCCAAAATATTAATGTGAGTCAGGTTGATACACACAGTTTTAAAATGTTGAAACAACTGCCGAGGTACAACTAATTGGAAAAAGAATAGTGATCAAAATTTCTGAACTATCTCTTGTATATTTTGTAATAAATATGAAATTATCATATAGAAATGTGAAACGGACACAAAGACTATTATAGTGCTTCAGATATTTATAATTATGTACAAATATTTAAATACCATTAAATGTATATAACGGTTTATTTTGTTTTATTTTCACAAACGATTTTAAAATCCAACCACCGTTCCATTTTCTCCTTCCATTTAAATCAGAGCAGACATTACATATTTTAAGTGAGAAAGGAGAGAATACCTTCATTCTGACCTTTTAAATTTATGCTTTCATCTTCATTCAATACTACATGACATTGGTAAACTATGAAAAAGACCTCAAGATACAAAATTGGTGCCATCTTGTGATTATTTCCCAAATTCTATGTCTCAATTTCCTTATCTGTAAAATGGAAAAATGATTATATGTACAAGTGGTTCGGAGCCACACACAATACATTTACTGTAAAGAATGTAGTTTACCAAGAAATTTCAAACAGATGTAGAAATAATCTCTTGATTTAAGTAAGCAGTTTCTACACTTACCTAAATCTTTTTTTTTTTTATTTTTTTATTTTAGAAACATAAAAGTACAAAAACATATTGACAAACAGACACCCATTATCATAGAAAATAGTACAATCACAACTAATCTATAGACAAGGTGATATGGTCTCAACAGTAGTTGTTGCTTTATCCATTGATATCTTCGAATTGTAGATGTATGGACCCATATACAGACATGCAAATTT